>NDFZ01005470.1:43698-101769 GCA_002192655.3 Mamestra configurata
CAGTGCTGACACCCGGGCGTGTCCTCCCGCTTAATCCGAAACAGGTACCTCCCGAAACAGCCGTGTCCGGTCAGTACCTGCGTCAGGCGGAAGGTGAGGACGCCGTGGCGCCTCTCCAGCCACTCCTCAAAGAGGGGCCTTACCGCCGCAATAGTGGCGTGCCCAGCGCTGGGCCGCGATAGTCGCTGTCTCCATACCGCCATTACATAGTAGACTTGCGCATAGTAGTTCGCGACCGGGAGCGCTCATTTCAGTTCGCGGCTCCTTGTCGAACTAGTTAGCTCTTTTAGTTCACCAGCTCCCGGCTCGATGGATCGCGACTCACCGACTGAGCTAGTGAGCTGAGAACGGCATATCGGTCGCGAGTTTTGCAGTTTGCTCTTTACTGCTACGCGCGATTTTTTGTTTGTAAACTTTGTAAAGTAGTTCTTTTGTTTTTTAAATACGTTTTACTCGTAGTATTTTCATTGATTTACTAGTTCAATATCAAAAAAAAAAACTTAAAAAAAACATACTTCTTGTTTATAACTTGTTTTGAACGTGTTTAATTAAAAAATGTAAAAGTTAGCTGTATGTCGCCGGCCGCGCAAAATCTTTGCAACAATCATACGTAACACACAACATTCACTGACCAGATAAAAGAACGACCGAACGATAAGTAAGGAGCGCATCACGGCATCAGTGAGTGTCGAGTGAGCGGTCTGCTCCACGCTCCCGCTCAGTCAATTAGGTCGGTCATATCGAACGAACTAACGAGCTAAAGAGTGGTTGATCTGGGACCTAGTTCGCGTAGGTCACATGTGGGATCGCTAACTACATAAGACTACTACATAGTGTGCAATATAAATAAATATAAAATATGTTTTCGACACTCAAAACACTTTTTTTTTCTGTATGTTAAACAAAATTAGCTCATAGTCATGATAATGTTTCCTGCCCACATGATACAGTATACAAAACCCAACCACTCATATAATCAGAGGGAGTGCGCGGTGGCTTACTCTGTTTAAACTCATTTTACTTTTTATTTCACTGAATTAAAAATTTAATGAACCCTTGCATTTAAAAAATAGTGGTTTTTATCATTTCAGAACAAACCTGCTGATACACCAGAATGCAGAGAGAAAATTGAAGAATTTAACACTATTTTGAAGAAAGTTTGTAAGAACAAGTCTCAAGCGGAAAGTTTAAACAAAACTATACCCAATGCTAGCTCGTTCCAGGACTTTGCTTCTGGAGTTGGTGGTATGTATAATGTTAATAAATTTTATAAAAACGAAAGTGTGTTTGTTTGCTACGCATTCATGCCTGAACAGCTGAACCGATTTTGATGAATATAGGTACAGAGATAGATGGGTCTCCGGCGGCGGTTATAGGCTACTTTTTTTTGCGAAAATAAAACTTAACGCGAGTGCGGCCGCAGGCAACAGCTAGTTTAAGTATCAAGTGAGCAAAGTTACACATTATATATATATAAACTTTCGACTTTTTACCATAGGGGTATGCAGAAACTACAGAACCTGCTCCGATTTATAAAAAAGCTCACTGTTCAATGGTTTTATTTTTGCTAGGATGGGAATTCATCAAATGTCTTCTTCCGCTCTGGGTGAAGCGGAAGGGCGTGTCAGACTCTTACTGATTACAACCCATCCGTGTTCCTTCTAAAGCCTTTAGCGTTCCAGGGCCGCGGTGACTCTTTCGAACAAATTCCGCAACCTTGGCAGACTGTTCAGTGGTTGACTGGTAGAAAATGCTTAAGGCATTAAGTCCGCCTCTGTAAATATGTGTGCATGAAGTATTAAATAAATAAATCCATATATACCTACTACTTTTGCTTTGTTAACCTTCATTGTAATGTAATGTTACTGGCCATAAAAAAGGCATATCGAGTTTTAGAGAAAGTTCTGCTTTGTAGAGTCTGTCATCTGTGTGCCAGATCACTACTTTATTTTTTCCTTTTTCATACTATTGGGGCACTGAATGTATATGTATATAGGCTTTGATGGTACACATTTGTATTTTTAAATTTTTTATAGGTCATGACAATCGGAGTGTTCCTGTACCTGATTCGAGCACGTCGGAAAACTCAATAGCTCTGTAAGTACCTTTCACATATATTATGAACCCTATTACATACATATATTAATATTATTTTATTATTATTTTTTTATTATTATTATTTTATATTACATTGTTGAGTTTGGATAATCAAACTGGTTGATTTATGTATTAACTTTATAGAACACACTGTTTAATTAATGGTTCCGATATTTGTAAATATGTGAGTACCATTTACCTAAATTTCTTTAGAAAATGAATAACCTCTGCTGGCAATACTTTGTTCCTATAAGTAGCATACTCTGGGTGCATCGTCCTCGCATAATGTTAAATTAATTTTTGTATACCAAATTTTGCAAAATCATTATTTGCAAAGAGTGAATATGGAGTTTCTTGTCCGTTCTTCTCCTTAAGAATCTACCCTTCCGAATGGACAGTAGAGTCACTTTATTAATGTAATATTATTATTTTACTAAACTGTAAATGATGACGTTCAAAAGTGCCGTTTAATGGCCTAATTGAAATAAACGTTTTGACTTTTACTTTGGATATTATTTCTACTTAAAATACTAATAAATACATAGTGAATAAGTGAATGTGGCGTGGTGATTAAGTTCTTCAACTTTCTATTTTTTCAGGGTTTCAGTAGCTAACAATGCCAATACAGATTTCAGTAAAAAATCGAATGAGGTAGCAAAAATGACTGAATTAGAATCTCAGCAGTATAACCACTACCCATATCCGAGAATAAAACCTAAATGTAACGATCCAAAAATTAAAATAATTTCGGACATAAAGGTGGACAAGTCGTTTTCTTCATTGAGCAACACAAAAGCGACTACTTCAACGCCTTTGATGCACACCATTGTTATAAATGGTACGCCGGCTTACAAGCAGAAGCTTCCCATCGTGAACAACAGCTTCACGAAAGATGAAATTATGGCAATGCCTACTATTATAGTTGTGCCTGCAACAGGTAAGATATGGATATATGTAATTTCCTACGTAAAGTAACCTCGACTTTCAGTTAGCAGTAGTTTGAAACGTGCATTGTTTTTATTTCAGGTCCCCCGCCGAAAAATACTCAATCTAAACCTGTTTTAGCGCACAAATTACAGAAAGCGAAAACAAAATCTGATTCTTCGCCAAAATTACTTGGTCCTCTAGTAATTGATATTTCGTCAAGTAATACCACAGAAACAAAAAAGCCTGATGATAAGCTACCAAATATAGAGCAACAACTACCCGTTACGGAGTCTGGTTTGGTAAAAACAGTCGATATGATAAAGAATGCATCTGTTCCTAAAGATAACGTCATTCCTGGTTCTCTTCAAGCAAGTACTCCACAAGTTCTACCGCCTATGAGGAAGTCATCTTCCACACCTCGCAGAAATTCGCATATCAGAGTACTGGACTTTACAACACCAAGGAGAATATTACACGAGACAATCAATGAAGTAGTTCCAAACGAATCCGAGGAAAATCCTGTCGATGTAGTTGTCGCCAGAAGTCCTAATTTGATATTCTCTGAAACAGGGAATGATGAAAATAATATTGTTGATATGAGTAATGTCAAAGTTCATAAAATAGAATCTTGTCATTACAATAACTTACAAATAGATAGTGATAATAAGCAGCCAGTTATAAAAAAGAAAAATAATTGGGATGCTGATTTACGTACCCTAGCAACAGCGAGTGGTTATGCTAGCCAGCCTCCGGCAAAGCCCAAACCCAGACCAAGAAAACCGAAAAATAAGAAAGCTTCAGACACTCAGTCTGGACAAGATAAAACAACTGATAAGGTGGAAAAAGCTACCGATACAGTTGATAAAACCACTGATAGTTCCGATAAAACTACTGATAGAGACGATATAACTACTGATAAAGTAGATAAAACAATTGATAAAACCACTGAAAGAAAGCCGCGTGGTAAAAGAAAACTGTCTCCAAAACAGAAATCAAAGAAAAGACGGAAACTGGAAGAGGAGGAAGAAGAGTATGCGCAAGCAGAAATACACACTGGAAATAAAGCTACAGTTAAACCAACTTTCAATGTAGTGCCTGCCTATAATTACGTAGAACCGGAAATAGAAAAAGTTCCCGAAATCAATCAAAATCAAAATAAGTCAAATAATGACGATAACAATGAAACCCCAGAAGCAGAAAGGCTATCCCTGCACAATGAAATTGGAGCTCGATTAAATATATCAGAATTTTTAGAAACTCCTTATAAACAAGTTCTCTATGATATCCAAATGGAAACGCCAAAGTTTTTAAATTCTGTTTTACCAGATGAACCAATATCGGATATTAAAATTATGAATATTCCTACGCCACGTTTCTTTGATACTCCAAAACCGTTAGCTACGCCTTCTTCATATTCTTCGCGGCCTACCGATTATTCTAGCGGCGGCTCTTACTACAAGCCAGATGACCAAGATTACCTGAGAATCGCAGATATAGAATGTCCAGTGACGTCATCAAAAGAGGTAGAGGTGGAGATCGTGCCCCACGTTGAAGTGCCCAAAGAAACAGCGTGCACCAGTAGAAGGAGTTCTAGACCCGTGAGAAAGTGTACGAAGAATGTGTCATATGTTAATAGTTCCAACATAGGTAACAAAACTAAAGAAAAACACATAGATGATAAAGTGGAAATCGCTTCATCGAGTAGTGATATTACAATTGCGAATAGTTCTTTCGAGACCAATAAGGAGTTTACCGTGAAAACACCGAGAACCAACAAAGTTAAAACAACATCCAAATCTGAATCTTCTAAGAAAAGATCAGAATCTATTAAAAAGCGCAAATCTCCAATGAAAAAAGATAAATCAAATTCATTCATGAAAATAAAACCAAGGCGCCCTACACCGACGAAAGAAAATACGAATAAAAGAACTAGATGGAAAAAAGAAATATTTTCTCCATCTAAACCACAGACAAATAAAAAAATAACTGCAAAAGAAAAAAATATTCACATAACCCCTATAATAGCTTCTGCTCCAACAAAGTCGCGTAGAAAATCATCGACCCCTAGAAAACTTCACTGCACTAAAATTTTTAATTCGGAAAGTTCGGGCCACGAATCTCCGGATATCAATACCACCGTAAAACAAAACGTGACCCGTGACCAAAATCCTGTTTCAATGATTTCTTCCCATGACCAGAATACAGTTTCAATTATTTCTTCCCATGACTCTGACACGGAACAGATAGCGCTGCGATGGTCCGATGACGGTTCCCAAGACGCTAAGCCAAAAGAAGCTGAAATTGAAGATATATCAAAGATACAACAGTATATTGAAACCACCGTTAATACTAAACATGATTACAATGATACTGCTGGCTCTTTGCATGGAGATTTAATCAAAAGAGGATTTGACGCTGAAACGGCAAAAATAATAGAACGTGATTTGTTGGATTCTCCTTTGGAAGCGACAGCATGTCCCGCTAATGTTGAGGTTACCGTGTTAAGGAAAGAAGAAAGTGTATTAGACAATAGTGCTGAAACAAATGCAAGTGTTACAAGCGAATTGCATATAGTGCAAGATGCTGAATCAGATGACGAGTTTGAATTATCTGTGTATGAATGTACTGAAGATAGTCATAATTATATTAAATGTAATAGTGACGCCAAAGATAGATGGAAGCAAGAGCCTACAAAATTAAAAGATAAGTTTAGTATGGAAGTATGCATAGATGACGGAGTAGCCATTAGATTAAGAGCAACAGACTTCAATATGTTATTCGGTAATGATCCGGAAGGCGAAGGCGAATTAGGATATAGTTTTAGAGAGACAGAAGTAGCTGTGAGTTCGATATCAAATATAGACAGACTATATACGCCAATGAAACATCACAAAGCGCAATGTTACGAAATATTTGATTCTACTCTTACAAGTTTGGATACACCATTAAAGTTGAATAGCCCACCCTATAAAGAACAGAAGATAAATGAGATAGAAATAGTTTTAGAAGAGGAAAAAGAAGATGTCAGCGATAAATTGGATGTGAAGAAAAGAAAACGATTACACGGTAGCAATAGCACCGAGGAGGCTTTGAATGAGTGCAAAAACCCTAAACCAGAAGCGCAGTATTTATTTAATTCCACTAATATTCAGGATATTGATATTGAATCAGTTCTGAAGAAACTCCATGGACCCTAGTGGGCTTGTTATAGTGTAGTGACTAGTTTACTGACTATAAATATATGGACAAGTGTTATGTTATTATTAATTCGTATTATTGATCGAACAGTGTTATGAAAGTATATTATTATCGATATGTGTAAGACACATACAGTAAGTTCATTCTGATTGTACAGTTCAGTTTAAGTTTATGTAAATATGTTTGTGCTAGACACATCTTGACCTAATTCAAAAATATATTTTGTAAGAATCAAACTTTTTTGTATTATTTTCAACTTATGTATGGATGAATGGTCGTAATGGAATGGTTAAGTAATTTTTGTACTTAACTGTGTAGGTATTTGAATTCAGAATTCAAGTTCATATCCTGAATTAAAACTCTGTCAGAATAAAGTTTGAATATAAGAAGGCCCTACCAAAGTTGTAACCCTACCACCATTTCATAACAAAAGGTCACCTGTTGGGGATTCTCAGAGGTGTTATAGAATAATATAGCCGACTGTAATAATAGGTATGGTTCGTTTATTGAACATAAGAACGCGCTACTCTAATCCGTGTTCCCATTTTGAGTGGTAGTGGCGGTGGTCAGCGGCTATCGGCTTTTCCTCCCCCGTTCCCCGCACGCCGCTGTGCCTCTCCTGTGGTCGCAGTGGCGGGCGGCGGTGTTACGTTTTGTCTCCGACACACCTAAAAATCAATGCAAATGTCGATAGTGGAGTTTTGATGGATTTAAATTTATGTTTTCTAATAATAAATTCAAGTTAGGCGTCAAAAACGTGTGGTATCGCTAAATTCAGGTTTACTTAAACTTACTAATTAATCAATTATCCAGTCGACGAATGAATGCGACTAATTTGCTGGTCGGATCGCCGCCGCCGGTGTAAGTCGCCCGCAATTATTATGATATTCAGTTTAATTATATATCACAATTAGTGGCTATCGTGACACTGCCGTTGGTGCGAACCATCCATTATGAATGCAAATTTGAACCGTTAGCTCCGACGTACCGGCGCAAGCGCATTCTTCGTAAAAGTGCATCCTACCACGATTTTGTAAGTAGTAGACGTATAATTACTTTGTATGCAAAAATTAAATTCGATTCGGGTGCAGTCAGTAGTAAAAATCGGGGCAAGTGCGAGTTGGACTCGCGCACTTAAAATCTTCGTACTACCAAAACAAAACAAAATATCCAGTTTTGTTTAGCGCCAGTTGAAGAAATTCTAAGTATAACGAGACTACAAAACCCTTGCTTTTATAGTCCCATTATACAGCAACCTACCGTGGAATTTTCATCTTTTGTCCAAATTAGAGATTTAAATTAAATAGTACCTACTAGCAAAAAATGGTATAGACCCCCGGTACTTCCAACAAATGCTTTGGAATTATGTTTTGCTGTTCTGAATCTTGCGGATCCCCAGATCGGGTAGGCAGGGACAGGAACACAGCTTTTAATTAATCAGATTGGTGTCCAGTGGTGCTTGTGCGAGTCCCAAATAAACATTTTTCTTTCTTTCTTTCTATGCGTATCGCCACCATTTGATGTCGGCAATAACCTACCTATACTTCCCCATCGTTATCGTCGAACTCAATGTGAAATTGTAGTAGGTACCTCCTATATACGTAGCTGACTAGCTACTTATAAAAATTCTTATCTTTATTAATACTGTCTATATTTATAAAGGTATATGTGCAGTTATTACGAGAAACTCGTGGCAAAATAATGACAGCCGCACGGGTCGATCTTCAAGCAACGCTTGCCAAGGGCTTTGGATGGGTGACCGTCTCAAAATACCGAGACTCCTCCGTGCCTCGGAAAGTACGTTAAACCGTTGGTCCTGGCTGTCATTTGTAGATCTTTGGCAGACGTTAAGTATTGTCAGAAGCCAGAAAATCTGACTTCAGTCTTGCCAAGAATTACCGTGTCACCTAGTAATGGGTTGTATAGGTCTCGTAGGCAGCCGCTCCACGTAAAATACTGGTGTTCAGCTCAATCTGGTTTGACTGGAAACCGACCCTAATATAGTTAGGAAAAGGCTAGGCAGATGATGATGACGTGCAGTTATTCTCTGTCACGCTTTAGTGAATCAGTGCTGTATGTCCGTTACGTTTCATTAAATAAATCTAAACGCAAAGGTTGTTCAAGTTTCTAGGCATTTATTAAGACTTAAAAATATAAATCCAAAGAAATCTAAATATTTTATTTCGCATAGGTACCTATGCACTATGGGCACGTCAGAAGCTAGTGTAAAAGTACATTTTTTCGAATCTTCTCTTTAATAGAAGAATTGGCTTTCGTCTTCTCGTCAAGCGTATGTTTTTTTTTTAAGTGTGGCAAAATGGTCAAATGACTCTGGGTGGAGCGGAAGGGCGTGTCAGACTCATACTGACTAAAACCCATCCGTGTTCCTCCTAAAGCGGCCCGCGCCTACGGTTGCCGGGAATCGTCCTGCGACTCCCGACGCCCGGGGCGTCTCCTGTTGCGGCGGTATGTGCGTCAGGTTATCCTCTCCCTCACGCGGTCCGCCTCCTCCTTCACTAGCATGATTACTTCGCAGAAGGAGGTGACCGCTTCCCATGCCTCCTCGCTCTGGACCATGGACCAGGGCCGGACGCGAGAGGTCGCCGCCGCCGATCGCCTCGTCGGGGACACGGTGGTGCTCCGCGCAAGCAGGGCAGACTTCCACCGTATGGTCTTCCGGGCGATCCTCGCAGTGCTGACACCCGGGCGTGCCCTCCCGTCGAATCAGAAACAGGTAACTCCTGAAACAGTCACACGTATACCTACGGTGCGTTTCATCTAAGCTGTCGCCGCAATAACATTATCATCTTTAATATCTACCTACAAGCGCGGTGCGAACACAAATCTGGAAAAAATATAAGTAAAGTGGTTTTGTTGATATCATGTCCTAATTACTTTAATTTGGTGCCGTAGTAGGTACTGAGTAGGAGTAGTATTTTCTTGTCTCTTATAATAGAACTTCCACTGTAACTCAACTTCCATCGCACTCCCAACACATTACCAAGGATAACATAAAACACTATAATGGCGGCAATATAACTTGACATAACCTAGACCAAAATATACGGCGGTAACGGGTACTCGGGACTCGCTATCCGCTAGTACGGCAGTAGGGGTGTTTGCGAAGTGGGTCACGGGTACAGTTCCTGACACAAATAGCTGCGTCGCATCTCACCACGTGGCCTCGACTTGCCTCTCAAATGCTGTCAATGTGCAAACGTAGGTACCTATGTACCTACTTGTGTGGAGGGCAGTGTATACTTAGATGGAGGGTAGTTGTATAAACTAAGGTACTTTTAGGTTAGGATTTTAGTATTATAACTTAAGTTTGCAGTGTTGGCTTTTTTCGCTCTTAATTGGTCGGCAAAAAGGGATTTTTAAATTTTAATTTTTGATTTTAACTCTTAATTAAAAGATTCTGCAAGCGTTCTCCGACAGTCGTTTCTCCTTTGGACTGATCACCGACAGGACGTTTCGTTTTTGAGAGATTCGTCGATAGAACGTTTCACCTATGGATGTTACGCCGACAGCATGGTTCGCATTTGTTTGTATTTGTTTGAATAAATCAATACGTTTCTTTAATCTTTTGTTTTTATATTTCTCCAATACTTGCAATAACAAAATAGAAGAATATGGGTAGGTAATGGATAAATACCATTCAGTAAAAGTTAAAGCGATCTTACACTAAAACATTTTCTTTCTTCATGTCTTTGTAGCCAGCTAGTACTTAGCTGCTTTGTAGTTAAATAGTGAGAAAGCCATATCGAAACAACCGTAGACGAAACGATCTGACGGCGAATATTCCATAGTTGAAAAGTCCTGTCGTCGAAACAAACAAATGCGAACCATGCTGTCGGCGAAACATCCATAGGTGAAACGTTCTATCGATGAATCTCTCAAAAACGAAACGTCCTGTCGGTGATCAGTCCAAAGGAGAAACGACTGTCGGAGAACGCTTGCAGAATCTAATTAAAAAAAAGTATAGACAAAGAACAGCAAGCCGGTAGTAGGTATGTGGCTAAAGTTCTTTGTGGTTTTTCATTCGATTTGTTTATCAAATATGCTTATCTAATAGTAGGGAGGTAATTAATCAAACATTTATTTCATAATTTCAATCGAATCGTGAAACACAACTATTAACTTTAAGACTATCATGCGTGCCTACTATTGAAGAAGATAGGCTACCACTACTCTTCCTAAACTCGGTAACCTTTCGAAATTCGCCTAAAGACTATATTTACGAATAACTACGTAATGGCAAAAACTTGATTGAGCGCAGAAATTAACAAAACATTCAGAACAGCAAACAAAGGCTATCTTCAAGCAACCGAATCCACCTTAATAACTCCCAAGAAATAATAATTCCTATCAATTTCAATTTTATACCGTAAGAGAAAGCCATAATAAAAATGGCGCAAGGGGGTGGTGTCGTGAATTTAGTGACGGCTAGTAATTCTGCAGGCAGTTCGGGTATAAATGATTGCGGGTGATTTTACACCGCCCACCACCCCAATGTCTGTGCCACCCAGCCCTCACCCAAAGTGCAGCGCCGACGCGACGTCGCTCCGGACAATCTGCGTGCTCTGCTTATTTTCACCAGTAATTCCTTTTGCGGAAATTGCCTTTATAAAGAACAGAGAATTTAGTTTTGAGAAAAGCAAGATAAAAGGAATTGAATGTGGTGTGAATTAAGTAGGAACGTACTAGATTTTAATAATGTCTGCTAGGTATCGAAAATTTTGACGAAAATAACTCTAAAGAAAAATTAAACATATTGCAACTTAAAAAAAACAACTGCCTGCTTTTTTTTCCGCCTAGAAGATTTAAGAGAACTGGGTACATACAGTACAACTATTTTCTTAATGCCCCTTGGCAATCGTCACATTTCCGAATACCTACAAACAAATGCTAATTTCCATGTCCATTCAGATTAAGTACTCTATTGTTGTTTCGATCAAAACAAAACAACAATAAAAATTTTAGTTCTGAATTCAAATTATTATACACAATAAATCTAATAATTGATGCACAATACGGTCATGGAAATTAGCATTCGTTTGTAGGTATTTGGAAATGCGACGATTGCCGAGGGACATGAATAAAATAGTTGTAGGTGCTACAGTACCTAATATAAATAGTTCGATATCTATGGTAAAATAATGTAGGTACTTACACATTATTTTACCATAGAATATCGAACTATTTGCCATAAAACCGAGACTCGAAATTACCAACTACAAAATAGATATTTCAAGACATGATTACAATTTGCTGAAACAAAGGTACCTGAGACGCCGGGGCTTGCGAATATGCAGACGGTGGTTAAGGTGTGTCTCAGCACGCGGATTTGTCTACTAATATACCTAGGTACCTTAAGGGTATATATGTACCTATCTAGAGAGGAGTTCACGAATCCTTAATATCATAAGCTGATGAAGCTTTTATCATTTGCCTACCCACCCATCTATCTAGTAAATTGATGAAAATTTACAAGTATCAACCCACACGTTTAACACAGAATTTTATCAATATAATCTGGGCCGACCTCTGACTATCAATTTATCAGAGTAAACCTTAAAAAGCGATCATGGTGCAACCATATAAATGCAGAATAATTTGTTTACAATTCTCCAAGGTTAAATAAAATAGATACATATCTTCTATAAGCAAATGCGCGATGTTCCGATGTACGGGCGGGCTCAGCGCCAACTGGGTCGAGCTTTCTGTAATTTTCAGCTACTTCTGCTACTCTGCTAACAATATACGTAGATGCAATATGATTCGCTTTATCTGATTATTTTTTGAAGTGACTCGCAGTTTCTTTGTTCCCGATTTCGTTACTTTCATCTAGCTGGCGAACGTTTCGGTATTGAAGTAGTTTGGCATAACAGCATTGTTTCCGCTGGCCACCAGTACGTTGAAGCGACATCGTAAGTGCCAAGTATTACCTTAAGTGTGTCAATTGGTGGCTCGATGTGCGTGGCTCCCCACTTCCCACCCTTTAGGGAGGTGAGCGTGGGGTAGGTCGGCGGATCGATACCCGACGTCTGGCCCACGACCTCGCCTTTCTTACCACCTTCCTAAATACTAATTACGTGCTTTGACACAGCCTGCACCGGCTCGTGCCGAATGAAAAGAGCTATGGATGGCAACGTGAGCGTTATTAACGTTACCGCGCTGTTTTGACGTGTTTGTTTTTGGTAACGTTGATGATATGTTTACGTGTTGAATGTGCACTCCATTTTTTTTAGTCTAGCACGTTAGCATTGTTTTGAGACAGCAAGAACTTGCAATATGTATAATGAAAGGAAAACTTTCCTTATTTTATATTTTTTGGGATTATTTTACATTTCAAAATTCAGTAGCAAAGTTAGACGGTAGGTGCTTCTCTAAAAACCGTTCTCCCTTCCCGTAATCAGATAACAGATAGGAAATTCGAATTTTCCGTGTAGTTTTTTCAAACTCTTATTTAGGACGGTAGTTTTCAGTGGTGTCCTACACCCACCACTACCCACCGCTTTTCTGAGCCGCATGATATAAAGGAAACAAGATTAAAAATGTATTCCCTACACGTGGGCCATAATGCGATTTATCGGTGCAGGGGCATGTCGTGACTGGGGTAGGTACTTTAACGAAATAGGAGTATGTGTAGGTAGGTAGGTACTGATGTCATTGTGTGGAGACAAGGATAGTGTTCAAGGATTGAATTATTTTTGAAAATGCATTGTTGTTTCAGGAAGCTTAGGAAGTGGACAGATACCTATATAATACAAGGCACCTATCATGTTGAATGCCAATAGGTACCTAAGTATTATGAAGAAACAAACGCAGAATGAAATTCGAATTACATAGTCAGATTTTTATATGTAGTGAGCTTGCAACAGACTCAAAGGCTTGCAAAACATGGCGAAATTTCAAGAGAAATCAATAGCTAACATATAGGTAGGTAGGTACGTACTAAATAAAATGGAGACGAAATTCATTACCATTATATGCAGCGGCAGTGCGGTTTCGTCCAGAAACTCGATGCATCTTTGGGTGTGAGCGAGACACTTGCCACCCCGCACTTTCGGCAGCCCCCAGCCCCCCACTAGGAGGGGGGTAATGGACGCACGAGGCTCCTCGGCCGTGCTGCGCTCACTCTTTATACCCGGCCCCGCTTGCACGCGTGCACTTGCTAGTTTCTTTGACGTCCCTTTGTTGTGGATTCCAATTTTGGAACAGCAAAATGTTGCCGATATTGCCTTTAATTTATTGCCGTATCGATGTAAGAATTTGATGGTACCTGCGTAAGAATTTGATGGTACCTGCTGTACTTTATTGGATTTTAGCCTTTGTGAATTAAGTTTTCAGTTTTGTTGTAACCTTTTACTTTCATCATTGTTCGAAAAAATAGGTACCTAGTTGTTTCATTTTGTAACTGTATTGTAACACGTATTACGTCTGCTTTGCTCTATACCTAATTTAGTCAAATCTACTTTACTTGCGTTCTTTTAAGGCAGCGTGTTTAATCATGCAAATTTTCCAAGATGGGTGGGAGAGCGCCCTCTACAACTGAAACTGAAACTTGAACAACCACCCTCCTCGAAGGTCGTTCAAAGTTCTTAGAAGAAATGAATCTGCTGCACTAAAACACTTTCATTTTGTATTACGTTTTGTAATATTATTATGATACGAGAAATTTCCATTTTACTTGTAATGCTGGGTAAATACAAAGTAGGTGGTTTCTACGTTTTCAATGTGCAGGTAAGTTGTTAGAATAACAAGTTGACAGGTAAGGACTTGTAAGAAACCTTGTTATTATTCGATTTTACAACTATATAATAGCTTTCTTAACGACCTTTTAGTTTGAAAACAAACATACGTTCCTATAGTAGAGGTATTTACGTAATGTTACTTTTAGTTTTCTAATAAGCATGGGCTAAAGAGACACAATTAATTGTATTCTATTGTTGTCAGTTGAAAGTCCTGCGCGTATTTATACTTTAACTGTACATGAAATATTCCAATTGAAAACAAGGTACCTTGTGAAAAACAAATTAGATGGTCCTCGTTATTGGCGCCCATCAAAAAAATGTGTTGGGCGCCAATAACGACATGGATTGTAAAAAGCCTAAAACCGTTATTCGAAACAGCATTAAAAGTAATTAGCGACGCCAAATATTTATCGAGAGCAAAACATTTTAATTATCGCAGCGCATGATGAGGTCTGCATGAAAGGGCATACTGGGTGGGTGCACTATCGATCTCCTTTGAATTAGTGTGCGGATCGGTCGTCGTCTTTGTGTGGAGGCCGTCCTCGGCCCAAACAGACCAAAACAAGCGAGCCTCCCCACGGATCGAGCCTCACCCGAACCCACCGCGCAAACGATGCTGGTCGCTACCTTGTTCCGATAGTCTCGTGGTACGGGGACTCTCCCAATGTATCTGATATATACATTATAATAAGTGGTGTTCGAAGGATTTGCTGTAGGTTTGCGTACTGGAATGTTAGGATAATGCTTTGAAAGTGGTACGGGGGTTTACTAATTATCTTATCGTATCGAACGTCGAAATGGTGTTCTCTGTTTCATCTGCTTTTGCAATTTTTGTAAGATTTATTTTGGTTTCCATAACAATGGCGAATTTTCCACTCCATATCTCGTCTATCTGTCTTCTTTGAAGTAGTTAGGTACTCTCCTTGTGTATGATAAACAGAGGTCGGAATTAGGTAGAGTTATTTTTGTACTTACACTGATTTCATACAGCGAAAGAATAAAGTGGATATGCCTCAATTCCCGAGATTTATTAAATAAAAAAGTTATTTACTTTTACACAATTTAAACCACTGCACGCGCGACGTTGCCAAATTTACATCAACGACATCGGATGTCCGAAGTTGCAAAATTCCAATGCGCACACGCGCGATGTTGTTTACGTACATTTGTAGTAAGTAAAAAGTAGGTTCGCACACAGCTCATGAGAACAAAAGAAAAAATAAAATTATTTATTTGTAGTGTTGGCCACACGGGATTGCTATTAGAAATCCCGGGAAGATCCATATTAATATCAACATTTCGATGCAAGTACATTAATAACTCTACCTAATTCCGACCTCTGNTCGCACACAGCTCATGAGAACAAAAGAAAAAATAAAATTATTTATTTGTAGTGTTGGCCACACGGGATTGCTATTAGAAATCCCAGGAAGATCCATATTAATATCAGCATTTCGATGCAAGTACATTAATAACTCTACCTAATTCCGACCTCTGATGATAAATTATTATAGAAGGTAAATGAATTAAAAATGATATAAGTATTTATATTACAGGAGACGTTTTCACTTCTATGTTTCGAACGATGAACTGTGAAGAAATTTCATAAAAGCAGATTTGAAAAAATAAGATTTGCAGTTAGTATTTTAGAAAGAAAGATAAACAGTTTTTTTTACGACAAGCATGACGCATACCAAAAAATAAAATATCCAACTTTTACGAAAAAAAAAGCGTCGAAAGTCGTAAGAATTAGTATAGGTACATCCGGAAATTGTCAAAGATTCTGCAAATCGTAGAACAGGAAAGAACAACCTAACTGCACTTCCTGCATTTCCGTAAGAATAAAATATCATTGGTTTTTATGAGCTTCTAACTGTGGATCGTACCGATATCCGTTCGAAATATTCTAGTCAACAGTCTATTTTTTATGTTGCGTCTGCTGTTTTTAAACAACCTTTAGAAACTCAACACCCAACAGGATTTGCTTTTAGATTTGTATTTTTTCAACTCCATAGACTCTCTGCGAAGAAGTATATCTGCGAAATTTTGTAACAAGAACAGTTTCTTAGGGATTTTTCTTTATACTTTCCCAAATATTATTCTGTCTTAAGACTAAAGCTTTTTTGATCTGCTCTTTTGCTTGAAATAACACGCAGAAACTAATTACTCTTACTTTAAAGGGGATAAATTACACCTTGTTAAGTTGTTACCTATCCCTTTGTCTGTTTTCCAGTAGGTGGAGCTACCCAGGTATTTGGAAACTAAACACGCTGTCACATACCTACCCACACCGTTTCACCCAAAATATAGTGGATAACAATAGGTTTAAACAAGAAGGTAATATCCGCCTATACATTCATTACCCATCTATGTATGTGTATTCATTTCGCACGTGCTAGGTACAATATGGTCGTAATTCGACGTCGCACCATTCCCGTGTGTAGTAGGTTTTAGTTACACCAATTTGCTTGAACAAATAGTTATAACATGGCTACACATACAACCGTTAGATTACCAGTTGTTATAATTCCTTGCTAATTGGTGTGCTCTTCATTAAGTGTTTGTGTTATGGCGATGGGATATATCTGGTTTGTTAAGACGTTGTTATGCAGGTTTTTAGCAGTATTTTCCTGATAAACTTCGGCCAAATCACCTATTAAGATTGAAGAAATTTGTCGGGCTGTTAGAAAGGGATACCGACAATGAGAAAACTGCTTTTATTCAGCCTTTTAATGGAATTTGCATGAGTTCAACAAAAAAGGTTTATAGACAATAATTACAATATTAAACGCTCCACCTCTTACCATTCCATCTACTATAATATGTATCCCTAAACGTAACGCAAAGCTTAACAAAGTATATAATTATGTAACGGAAAGAGCCGAGCCACACAGCGTCCATCTATTGAATTAGTAAAGTCTGTCAAAGTGCATCGCCGAGGCACAAAGGTCGTTGCGTGGGAAATAGAGGGTGGTGGGGGCGCCCACCTCAATTCCCCCACCTTTCCCCCGGTCTCGTGGGCTTGCACCAAGTTAGCTACGGCTCCAGAAATTTGTTATGACGCATCCCAATGCGTCAAAGACAAGATATATTTCGACCAGTATTTGTTTTAACAGAGAATATTTGGGGGTAAAAGAATGTTAAAGTTATATACCTTTGTTTTGTTATATCGTTTTGACTTTTGCATGCAAAAATATGTATAAATCTGAGAATGGTTGTGTTGCCCTTTTCCTCTTACGCGCTGCGACGTAGGTATCTTTTTAATCAATGTTCGTTCTTACCCAGTACGAGGAAAAGAAAATTTGGAAACTAAACTGAAGGCTTGTTTAATGAAAATTACTTGTTTTTTTTCCTTTTTAATTTGTATTCGATTACAGAGTAGCTCAAAGTGAATAAAATAGAGTGTGCTACGGTTGAATGATTATTTGATAAGACTGTTTTTGTTCATTTACTTAATCCTTTTACTTTCATGTCGTTGCATAATATTTATGGACGTGCAGTTTATTTTACTTTACTGCTTCTCCTGAGTTCTATGCAGCTTTTTATGTCCTACTAAATATTGATCAAACTGACATACTAGGTAGTCAAACAAAAAATACGTCTGTTCTGTTTACTTGTACCAGTACATTTAGATTAATGTACTAAGTTGTACTAACATTAACTTACAATTTGAATGGAATATGAATGAGAAGTCCCCATAGTAGTATTTCATATCTTTACATACATAAGCTCGGCGATAATCATTTATATTTACTGGAAGCGCACAAAAAGGCGGAGAGCGGTTATTTTCAAAGCGTTGCGTGTGAACGAGGGTGACGCATGGCTGTAGTCTGAAGTCTAGACATTATATTATTATAAGTGAAGCTAGAGGGCGCGCCTCATTGCACCGCAGCTGTTGACTTGTTTACCACATTAACACGAACCACTAATTAATCCCTTATCACCATTGTTCTTATTTACGTAATATATATAAAATATTTAATTACAAATTAATTGCAAATTATTAGATGGTCTAATAATTTGCAATCAATTTGTAATTAAATATTTTCCCGCACACCTCATTAATCAGTTTGTTAACTTTCTATGTTGAAGCTTATAAGTTTTTTCTGGCATTGTGACGGTTTTTGCGTCGTATGCAAGTAGCCGCCGTTGTTGGTTAAACGTGTCAAACAAAAAGTGCTTTTGTGTTTTGCACAAAAGAGTTCAGTGATCCCTCTTTAGTTTAGCACCTATTCCGTATTGTTCGGTATACGTAACATCGTCTGCTTAGTATTGTTGAGTTGACAGGGCAATGACGTTGGCGGTTCGGTGCAGCGGTTCGTGCCTCCCCTCGCCGCCCCCCGGGCCCGGTCGTAGCCGACGGTCGACGCTCTCTAAAAGGAAAAAGGAAGCTAAAGGATAATCTATCACGCCCGAGGCCCGACTCGATAAAAATGAACGATTAGAACACACTCACAATCGATGGTTTCAGGACAGTAGTAGTGATTAGTAATGTTTGTCAAAGCGTTCTTTGTTAGGCGGCGCTTTGATGGTGTTCATTAGCAGCTTCGTCAAATATGAATTTTAGATGCGCGATTACTTTATCCTTTGTTATTTCTACGAGCATTTTGCTATGTCTACGAGCTTACCTCGACGCTGAAACGTGAGGTGGTCGACGTTTATATTTTAAATCAATTATCGTCTACGAATATTAGGGATAGAATCGAGTACATTACTCTTTGACCTGCGCAAGTTAAGGTGTACTAAGTTCAGAAGGGTGCATGCGAATTCGGCGCCGGCTCGTTGAGTTCAATGGCCGGACGTAGACCTGGAGCTACGCCGTAGACCAGTAGCTCCCGTGTGGACTACACACGATTAAACCTCATCGTAAACACGCTGATTTTGTGTGACGTACCCTTTGTTCAGGATGTAGGAAGTTTGATATTTTAATTTTAAAGTTATTTTGGAAATGGAATGCTCTGTGCTTTTGTCTGTAATGTAGGTAGGTGTGGTGGAACAGTTTTAATGCTGGATGGACATGTGTAATTTATTTTTCCGGGTATCATTTATAGAACTTAGCCATGTGATAAGAGATTGATGAAAACCATAGGGATACCTTTGCTGACAGGACGGGTTGAGATAGATATGTATAAATACGACGTTGGTTTTTTCAATAGTCAATGCCGTCTTTATGCCCGCGTCAACGATACAGTGAGTCACCGGTAGTGCTATTCTGTAACAATCCCACTGTGATAATTATGATAACTTAGGTGAAGTGAGATGTCAATCCCTAGCATTAATAGCGTATTTTAATAAAACAATCTGATAAGTCCGTCAGACGTATTTCCAAAAAATATTGGATATCTTTTTTTTCTTTTTTCAAGCAGGTAAACAAAAATCTAATTTACACGAAAAAAATTTTTACAATGTGATGTCACGCGTGTTTTCAACGCATTGTATCGTGTTCGTTTATTGTTTAAGCGAAAAAAACGTGACCAATATTTATTGGAAATCTATCTGACGGACTTATTAGATTTTCCTTTTAACCTGTTGGAATGACAGCTCACTTCACTTAACTTTTCACGAAGAGTTTTTTCCAAAATCGACCGGCGGGTCGCAGGACGGAGTAAAGAAAGTTTCGATTGGCATATCAGTTTTACGGTTTCAGGAGGGTGGTACATAGGAGTAGAATTTAGAATTTGTTGATTTCAAACTTTTCATAATGAAAGTTATAGATTTTCCAGGCGTTGCTTGTAATAAATGAGTGTACTTAATGTTGATGAATTTTCGGCGTACCTATTCACACTGAAACTAATCAGTTTTTTACCAGTTCTTTTGCAACGTGTTGCTGAATATTTTTGGTTGAATGGTTAGTGCTTCAGTAAACTACAGTTGTGATTTTGTTACATTAACACCAAGAAGAGTCAAAGGAAAATTTTAAAAACAAGCCATACTTTTTTTTACCGAGAAATATCTACCTAGGGTTTGTAGATTTAGGTCTTCTTGAATTATGGGGCTGGACTTGTCTCGAGATCTGATAACTTTTTACAGTGAAAGTGAAGTCTTCGCAACCAATTTAAATATTAAATGTTTTCGTGGGCGTGAACATTTACCTATTTGATATAGATCAGAATGCAAAATCTACTATTTTTTTAAAAATGTTCGCATTCGCATGTCAGTCGCAATCTGTCAAAATTGTATGGAAATTGAGGCTTTTTTTGACAGATTGCGACTGAGATGTGAATGCGCTGCTTGAAAATTAGTAGAATTGGCACCCCGGTGTCTTTTCATCATCATCATCTGCATAGCCTTTTCCCAACTATATTGGGGTTGGGTTCCAGTCAAACCGGATTCAGCTGAATACCAGTATTTTACGTAGAGCGGCTGCCTACCTGGACCAACAGCTTAACGTGCTTTCCGAGGCACGGAGGAAACTCGGTATGCTAAGATGGTCACCCATCCACAGACCAACTTTGGCAAGTGTAGCTTGACCTTGAAGATCGACCCGTGCGGCTGTTATTATTTAGCCACGAGCTCCTTCCACCCCGGTATCTTCTGTTTTTTGATTATTTCGCAGTTTACTTTTGTAATTGAGGTATCCTTTTCCGCGAATATTCCTTTTTTCCGTAAGTTTTTCAGAACAGTGTAAGTGATTAGGCTTCAGTAGCAACTAAAACATGTGTAGTAGGTGCCAACACATAATTTGCAGTAACAGCGGTGTGTAGGTTTCCTCGCGGGATACATAAGTCGTGATCTATTAATTAATTAACAACGCACTGCTGTAATTATACAAAGTGTGAGCATTTGCATATAGTAGAGTCATCTAAATAAAATAAAAGGCTACTTCCATACTACACATTCACTCGCTTTTGAAATTGCGACTAGTCAGGTTCGATTCTCTTGTTAAGAAAACGTGTTAATTGGTTTGTGTTTTCTGAATTGTGGGTCTATTTTCTCTAGGGAGGCCTGGCAAAATACAATAGGTTCCTATTTAAATATAATATAAAATTAATTACTTCATTATAATATTAAATAATGATTATTATGTAATAATAATTATTTATTTAATTAACCATTATTATTTAATTATTAATTTATGTTTTTTATTTAATTAACTATTATTTTTGAATTATTATATAATTATTTTACTAGCCTCTGCCAGCGACTTCGGCCGTCACAAAGTCCAAAGTTGTCCCAATGGAACATACTCGTAGTATCTTACGTCTTATTCTAGGTCATGGTCTACCGTTCCGTGTTCCAAGTTTCATCCAAATCCGTTCAGCTGTTAAGATGCAAAAAGATAGCGAACAGACGGACAGCAGGTAGACAGAGTTACTTTCGCACTAGGTGCCGCCCGCTGCTCCGCCCGCGTGAATGTCAAATATTAGTTATGCCAAGGGATCTTACTCCCGGGATAAATATGTGTTATTCCAGACATTGATACAATTTAGCACAGAGGTAGATTATAATCTACCTGTGCTAAATTTTATCAAGATCCGTTCGACCGCTCTGACGTAATTGAGTAACAAACCATACATCCATCCAAACATCCAAATTTAAAACTTATATCCAAACTTATATTAGTATAAGTAAAAGTATAGATTAAGTAGTATGAATAGATATTGATTCTATTGCCATACCAAAACGTAACGACTTACCTACTAGTTTCCAGGGAAAATCGGGTGTAACGTTGTATGTGTGTACAGCAGTTTTTCTCATGTTGTAATTTTATTGATCATTGTTCTCGAATGGAGGGAGGGAAATATGGAAAGGTTTATCAGCCACCCTGTATGGCCTGTACCGGACGCATTTCGTTTCAGACTACACTCACCAAATTGGCATTTTTGCGGGCGTGCTCGCTGGAAACTCCGCGAGCAATTAATTACAGTTTTGATCTGGAAACAATTTGTAAACAACAAAGGGTTATAACAAAAAGTTATTTGGATATAGTTGCTGGGAACGTGGGATATATTCCATATAACTAGTAATTATTATGCCTATATTTGAATTGAATAGAATAGAAATACTCTTAAGTATACACTATATTTTCATCATAATCAATCAATATAATTGTATAAAACTCTTCTGTTGCTGAGTGATTGAGTGACTGACTGACTGACAGATAACGTACCTACAGCCGAAACTACTGGTCGTAGAAAGCTGAAATTTATCAAGTAGGTTCCATGGGGAGTGTAGGGGAGCATTATTTTAAACTTCTTTAAAACATTTCCAAAATATTTAAGTTTGAGAATGTTAAACAAGCGAGACAAGCTCTGGAAGTGGGACTAATTGTATTACGAAAATGTTTCACTGTTAAATCACTATCGCTGAGTGAGTGCGTGCTGTTTGTGAATGGCTACTTTTCATCCCGGCAAAATGCTCGAATCTTCCGGGATTGGCACCGAGAGCAAAGCCGTAAGAAATAAATAGTATTATTAGGTATATAATACGAAAAAAATAAGATGCACTGATATAAAAGCTTATTGAAGCATGTCTTCCAAAAAACGATGCAAATATATAATGACATTCTAATTTAAATCAAGTGGAAGTTTCCTACTACAATCGGTGAGGTATCCATTTCCGTAACAAAAAATCGTAAAGGATAAAATTTGCTTAGAACTGATTTTTCAGAAGTCAGATCATTTTAAGCTGATGAATAAATATGGCTATGTTTGACTTTCTGTACAAAACTGTCAAATCGCCATTTTTATTCCTCGGATAAAAGTTAGGTTAAGTATATGAACAATCGGCCCTTTGCCTTACTGATGCAGTTGCAGAACCAGCCGACAGCTAGTCGTTCGATTCTTAGATCGGCCACTGCATTTGACAAATTCCTATGGTTCATAACTACAGCTAATTTTGTGTGTGTGTTACAGAAGAAACATAGTGGATTTATAAGTACTCTAACTTAATTTTTGGAGGCTATCAGTCTCCGTTGTCCAGTTTCAAACAGAAAGCCAGTGGGCAGGTTTCTTAGACAAGAAACAATACAAAATAGAAGTACCCGTCCACTTATTCATTCATCATAACGGACTCATTATATCGAGGTCCTCGAGACAGCATTAGAAGTGCATCTTAACTAGTTTCTATTCATCGCCAGTCAGACGGCAAAAAATGTATCACTATATCATAAAAAATCCCCAAAAAAGATGTCTGGCTTGTGATCGCTTCTTAATGCCATCGGAAATAATACCAGTTTGATTAATTTATTGAACCAGACGATAAATAACCAAGCCGACATCTTTTATTTGCTATTGGCCTTTTTGTCAAGTCAGGCAGTAATTGAAAATGGTCCAGTCTTTAAATAATACGTTTTTCTTGCGATATCAGTTGCTTCTTTCTTTTTTAAGTATGGTAAATCATGAAATGACTTCTTCAGCTCTGGGTGGAGCGGAAGGGCGTGTCAGACTCTTACTGCCTTAAATCCGAGTTCCTTCTAAAGCCCTTTGCGTTCCAGGGCCGCGATGACTTTCGAACAAATTCCGCAACCCTGGCAGAGAGACCGTACTACGGCATGTGAACGTGTCAATGCCAGCACGATACCATTGTGAGAAAAGGATAGTGCTATTTGTCCCGTATAGCTCCTTCTTATTCTCCCACTGGAACTATGATGGCTATAAACTACCCTGGAATGAATTCAGTGGCACATTAATAATGATTTTGATTCGTTTTAATTTAATTTTAGCTTCATCAACTCGAACAGGGACGAGGAAATTGCATTTTTGTGTGTACCTACAGTAAAAAATAAATGAAAAAGCATTTTCTATATTCGATCGAAACTCCTTACTAAGTCAATAAAGCCAGAAGTATTTTATAGCTGGGTTTTAATTTATTTACAACTAGCTTCGCCGGCGTGAATGTTGTATATTATGCTAAGAGAACATACTCCCGGGATAAAAGAGACTACAGATAGTAATTTATCACTGTGTCAAATTTTGTTCAGATCCGTTCAGCCGTTCTGGAGTAATTGAGTAACAAACATTGAATGGATGTTTGTCCATCCATCCAAGAGATATATAAATAAGGTAACACGATCCCAATGGTTCTGTTTTAGCATAAAACGACGAAGTCTACGTTAGAGCGTAATTGCTAAACCTTTTATGTGCCTACGAGATATTTTCTGAGCCACACGATCATAATGCATATCGCACGTTCCACAGCTACGAGAAATATAAAATATTTTAATTTTAATAGTAAGGAAGCCACAGAGCAATGCTTTAGGTGGTTCATAAAACTAGTCGTGTGTCCCAAGTTTATGATTATCGCCGCGACGGCGGTGTTTGGAGACGGATCGCCTCGACAGTTTTACATACGAATATTCCAAGATATATTGTGGAACGAAGCCTGGTTATGACGAGAAGAATTATCCGAAGTAATAGGGCTGTGTTCCTTGTTATTGCTAACTTGCAATCTTTCTAGAGTTAAATTCTCAGTAATTATAATGTTTGTGTGAAAGTTTACGGTGTTCCTTTGTTGGTATGGTGAGGCTGTCTGCGTAATTGGTTATCCTTTTTCTAAGGTATTTAAATGAGCGAATTCTGGCTCCTATACGTTTTTTTTTAAGTGTGAAAAAGTGTTGGAGGATGACTGAGTAAAGCAAGCTGGTTCGATTTTTAAGTGCAGTCGGTTCAGATCACATTAAGGATCTATCTTTGGCTAAGTAAAGCATCACGTCTTCGCTTCTACATACCTTCGCCTGACTGTCATATTTCATTAGTGTGGGTAACTGTTAATGTGTAAGTATCCGTGAAGTGACCGTTCTGTACCTGGACAAAGTTAAAGGCTATTCTAAAATTAGTAAGTATAAATAATATATAAAATCGTAGTAATAGTAGTTGTTTTGTATGACGTAAAAGTTTGTCGGACGTAAAAGAATAGCACCATCCCATTACTTCCCCTGGGGGTCGAAAGAGGCGACTAAGGGACTCACCAGAGAACGGGCAGCAGCAATGTCTGTGCATTGCAACAGCTACACTGCGATCGCCAACCCGCCCTCCCCCTTAATCTAGAATCGCCTATGTCCTATGTGCAGCAGTGGACGTCTTTCGGCTGATATGATGACGATGATGATGATGATGATGCTAAAAATATAACAGTTACGGCAGCCTTTTAATGCCATACAACTTTTTTTTTATTCCATATAGATCACCTCGAACCAGCCCATGCAGTAGGGGTTAGTAAAGGTTATCTCTGCTTGCTGAAGAAACTCACATTATACATCATTAAAACGTGTTAGACAGAAACAATAATGATCCCAAATCTTCAGACATCGATTTTCAAATAACGAGAACACCTTGTCGGCACTTCACGTCCCGTTCCAAGAATCCTGCGAACAGAGAGAAGATATGCAACGTGTTTGTATTATCAACTACTAGCTGATAGAGTAAAGAACACACCAGAATAACAAACCCGTATAGGATCGAAGAAACAGTGCAATGATGCCGTTTTGCTGTAGTGATTGAGAGCTTAAATTTGTTACTCTTTCATGTGATCTCTGGGCTCTTCATGTGACAGCATAAAGCGGCATTGTCAGAAATTCCTTTCGACCTTTAAGGTGTTTCTGGTCTAATTCTGACCTCCTTCTTTGTTCTAAGGCGTAACCGGCCACTGCGCTCACTTTGTCTCCACTGGGGTCGATTTCGGCCATATTATATAATCTTAAAAGAGTTTTTTTATTTCTTCGCCTGGGTTAGCCGTTATGTCACCGGAAAATTTCTGGGTTTGTAATAGTTTTGTTTTTCATTTATATTTTTGAACCTATTTTCTTAAGAGGCAAGAAAGCAGAAGATACTTTCTTACAAAATTATCCTTTGTTTTCCAGATAGCTTACAAAATAACTTTGGAGGGAAATGATGACTCTTTTAGGATAAGTTCTTTACTTAGTTTTGCACATGAAATCGCGCAGATCAAGGTGAAAATGGCGCAACCCGACCCCTACCAAAATAACTGTTTCTTTCTACTTCGAAAGTTTTTTTTTAAACGGTGCCCCTCTCTAGGCCATAAAAACATTTTTTTCGTGCGGGAATCGAACCCACGACACGCAGCGCAGCAGCTCAATCACTGCGCCAACCGTGCTGTCAAACACATTGATGCATATGTCACCGGAAAATGGCAAACGCCGTGAGATTTTAAAATATCGCGTGAAATTATAAACTATTTTTTCTAAATCAGACACGGATATATTGGAAACTCTTGATTTTGGATGAGATTTATTGTGTACAAAACGGTATTTTCATAATATATCGAGAAATTATAATCTAATCAAGATTTATTACAAACACGTCAGATTATATTGGAGTAAAGTGGACACTGTGCGCTTTCTGGTTCGTTCTATATTCTGCGTACCAACTTTAGGGGTAGAGGAGGGGTAGCGTAGCGACAGGGTTGTCAAAGTGGACTCAGGTTCACAGTGATTAAAATTATATCTATACCGTGCAACTTTTCTTACGAATAGAGGTGTCCATTGTCCGGTAAATTATTGTTGCAGGCTATTGAGGAGTTGATTGACAGTGCCCGAGGGGCTTTCACCGATGTTGGTTAACGATTTCATTTGGCTGTCATGTTGGTATTGAGTGGTGCTTATTTTAACAGGTAGATATACATAGGTAGGTGACTATCTACTTTTTTGGGTGTCATCATTATTTAAACTACAGGTAAGTTTTTATTCTACCTTATTTAAAAAAAAAAAAACAATTTCTTAAGTATATTTTTTATGAGATGAAAGTGAAACATAAAACATTTTATCAGATCAATGTATCACGATTTTACAACTTAAATAAGACACAGATATTTTGCCCCTCATCACGACAACCCTTATTTATAAAATGCAAAAATGAGAATTTTTTTTTTACACTTTCACGCCTAAATCGCAGCACCGATTTTGATAAATTTTGGTACAGAAATAGGTACAAGAGACCTTTTTTTACGAAAATCTACATAATATGAACGCGAATGAATCCGCGGGCAAAAGATAGTTATCTATAAAGTTTACCTACGACTATTAAAAAAAAAAGTTCACTAAATTCTACAGTGGTCTTACCTCCATACAACTCCTCATTAATACAGCTCCAAGTGCTGTATTAAGACGTGGAAGTGGAGTAACTGCACAGCACACAATGCTATGAGGCTGCTATAACCGATGCGCTGTGTAAGCTTGCACTTTGCGGCCACTTACCGGCCTACACACTCGTTCGTTTTTGCATGAGTCCCGTGTAATCATAAGTAGGAATGTTCCACACTTGTGCGGTAAAGTCGGACATATTTATATAGTTTTTCTTTGCCGAAATTTTTGTAATTTTGGATATATTTCGGCGTCTATCTTTCTGTAGTTCGATATCTATAACTAAAGATAACTTCTTGAAATTTTGTGATAAGTTTGTGAGAAGAGTTAAACCATGTTTCAATGATAATTTAGCTTTAGAAAGCAAAAATTACCCTTTGATTTTTGACCTTTTATATAACAGGCTGCAGTTAAAAAACCGGACAAGTGCGAGTAAGACTCGCGCACCGAGGGTTCCGATCGAGTCTTGATTTTATTCCTATGCAAATTTTCAAACTATGAAAGCACTCTCGTTACTCTCCAAAAAATATATAGCAGGTAAAATGAAGGACAAACTTGACTTTGTTGTTTTCTTCAACCGAAAATATAAATAAGTTTGTAATCGCGAAAAATGATTTTTTATACGATAAAACCACATTCTCAATTTTCTGACTTTTCCTGTACTTGTTCGGTAAGATCAATCTTCTTGCCAAATCTCATGACTTTAGGTCAACAGGAAGCACCCTATAGGTTTTGATTCCTTTGCGAGCGTCAAAACGTGCCATAAACGGCCTTGTCTTAAGATTGTGTTGTTGTTTTTCACTGCTCGAAGGGGTAGCAGACATGAGTATTTGATATTTATTTCAGCTTGATTCCTCCACGCGTTCTTGAGAAAAAGAGTCTTGACAGACGGAGAGACCGACAGACGGAGAGACAGCAGAGAGACAACAAAGTGATCCTATAAGGGTTCCGTTTTTGCCGGCTGAGGTACGGAACCCTAAAAAAGTGGTAAGAAAAATATGAAACCAACGTTTTTTATCACTCTCTAACAGCTGTATTGATAATAATCTTATTTGTTACGGTACGAGTTTGTAAAAAAAGTTATCAAAGGCCACCCGGGTTCCTAGCATAAATCAAAAGTAATGACAACGCCAAATAACTTGGCACTAAGCCTTTACGCATGTCTCTAATGACGTAGCGTTGTTGTGCGAAGTGGGCGTAATTATTGAGGAAGATTTATGGGTTTTGTCATAAATTGTGTAAATAGGCAGGCCATACCTACCTCCAAGAATTTAAAAAAGTTGAAAAACAGTATTTTTGCATAAATACAAATTGTACACCGTTGCAACAAACTTGTTCAGCCAAAAATGTGTTAACCAACCAATAGAGGGATAATGTGGGGATAGTAGTGATAGTATATTTTATAACTTCTCTTCTTACTTTATAATTTGAGAAATAAATCATGAGCCGGGAACTGGGTTAATTTTGAATCGTATAAACGATTTTTTTTTAAGGATGTGAAATCATCGAATGACTTCTTCTGCTCTGGGTGGAGCGGAAGGGCGTGTCAGACTTACTGACTAAAACCCATCCGTGTTCCTTCTAAAGCCCTTTTCGTTCCAGGACCGCGGAGACTCTTTCGAACAAATTCCGCAACCCTGGCTTGTATAAACGTATCCGGTCTACCTGAACAAGCATTCAGAAAAAAAAGGAATCTAATTTGTTATATCTATGTTTCAGTGCGGGGTAAAGACCTCACTCTAAGTGTGTATCCTCTGGCATTGTTGCGGAATTTGTTGAAAAGAGTCACCGCGGCCTTGGAACGCAAAAGGCATTAGGAGGAACACTGATGGGTTTTAGTCCGTAAGACTGCCTTGGGAGGAGGCATTTGATGATTTCCCATCCTTAAAAAAAACCCCTGACAGACATTACGGGTGTGAAAATTGATTTTTTTATTTTTTTTAAAACCCTAATACCTTACTTTGGACTGTTATGTTCTTACATTAACATTTTAACACCCTCTATCTTATCATTATACCAAATAATGTTGTCTTAGCTTGTTTAAGCCAATCAAGACCATTCAAAACAAACCTAAATAAATACTGACTTTAAAATGAACATCTGCAATCCTCCTTTATGGACACACTCTAATCGAATCCAACAATCAATAATAAGGGAATTACACGCACGCTCTACAGCTATTTGTTTTTACCTTTCTATGCCTGTGTTTAGGAACCCGGAATTTATTATCTAGTACATAAAGTTTGTATGGGAAAACACCGAAACAGTCTGATCTGTGGTGAAAGCTTTCATGTTAACGTAAACTGAGTTCGGTAAACAGAAATCGGTTGGAGTTACAATGTATGCAGTGCAGCGTTCTATACATGTTTAATGAGTTTCGATTTTATTGTATGTAGCGTGTGTGTATAGACAATTTTGTACATGGTTATTTGTAAAACACTTACAACCTTTAAGGGAGTGAAATAACACATGGCTATCAACAATTTTTACTACGGGACCAATTGACTGCCCCAAACATTTAATGTACGCATAAGTCGACGAAATTTACTGAAGAGCTGATATTTTGTTCTGTTAGTCTTAAGGGTTGGTCTTATAATCATGACTTTGTACTTTCACTTCCTAAAATGTTGTTAATGTCATAGATTCTCCTCCGAAATTTTATCTATATTTATAAAAATGAATCCCTATTTCCCTTGGTCACGGCATCACGCGTGAACGGCTGGACCAATTTCGCTAATTATTTTTTTGTTGTGTTTGTTATTGCCAGGAGAAGGTTCTTATGAAAGAAAATTTTGAAAAAAGATATACATCCGGGCGAAGCCGGGGCGGGCCGCTAGTAATATATAAATTATACCAATTTGACATAATAAAATTGTGATGTGCATACAACGTAGCAATGCCGCCAGTCTTTTGGGCTCACTTCCAGTCGACAGCGATGCGGACGAATTTTTTGACGCCATATTTTAGATAGGACTTTTTATTTTAATTTTAAGTGTTTATAGTTAGATAAGTATTTAAAATATGAAATCCTCATTTGAATAAAAATAAAAATGTATGTTTGTATTTTTTTTTAATTATATTAACATATTCACACAATCCTTCCATCGCTTCTTTGGTCTAACTGTATCTACTCTATTTACACATAATCTTCTTGATTATTAAAACCTACTATTTATTTGCCAATAATGTTATTTCATGCTCCACTTCATGCGCATATCACGTAGAACTTGCGTGAACGTAAATGTTTGTTGATGAAAAACTTTTCAATAATCCATTAGCCGACTGCGCGTCGTGGTTTTTAACACGTTTCGGGTAGGTATTTAATTATTACAGTGCTGTACAGTACATTATTTATTTGCTGCTCTCGATATACTTTACCTGGTAGTTATTCATATATTTAACACTTTGCGCACACAAAGGCGGACTGCCCTTAAACCTTTCGGTGATGTAGAGATAAAAGTGGTAGGTACAATATGGTGAAGGATTGATAATTATTTACATTGGCACTTTTACTTAATATGTTTCCTTGTCCCCACATTTCAGTTACGATTTCATTATCAGAGCTTCTCTCTGCAGTTTTGAACATATATATACATATATATAATAAGCTTCTTCATCCTTAATCATCGGTTAGTAGATCTGGGGCCCTACTATGAAGTCTTAAAACGATCGATATTCCGCTCCAAGAGAGAGACGAAGCTATACATAGCGTATAGCACTATCCCTTTTACATCGTCGGAATTGGATGGAATTAGCACGTCATAGTAGGGCACCAGCTAATATATATCTTTACCATGCCATTTCTGGATCACCTGTAAATAACATGAGGTTTCAGATTAAAATAGACGTCAAATGGTGACTGTTGAGGTTGGGGCGAGGTATCATTAAATAATACATTGTCTTATTTGCGAACGGACTGAGTTAGAGCTGCTGTCAAGCAATAGGCTGTTTTTAAGATTATATCAGTCGAAAGACGTCCACTGCTGGACACCATAATCACCACGCTTGGCAGGCGGGTTGGCGATCGCAGTGTGGCTGTTGCAATGCATAGCTGAGGCCGTTCTTAAGATTATGTAAAAGTTATTGAATTAATAGGAATGCATCTTATGCTGCATAAAAATCCTATGCTCACCAAGAAGCCTGCCGGGAGTCCGACTTTAGGTCGTCCTGCAAGAAAACATACTCTCCTTGGAGTAGGGTTCCCTAAACTTCGAAAGAGGTCCTGATGAAGCTCTACAGTACAAAACTGAAAATTGGTTACAATTAAACAAGTACCTAAGTTAGTTCCATAAGACTCACTATGTCGTGAAGCACCTATCCTCTCATCATTTCTCTATTAAATTATATTATGAAACTAAGTAAATCTAATCATTAAACTAGGTTCCCACAGCTGACTAGCTCACAAGAATGTTGGCTCTTCGGGAATCCTTTTCCAAATAATTAATGCGATAAAATAGTGGTGTGCGCTTGCGCAGGGCGGGACGCGTGACGAGAGACCGCGCGCGGTCACGACGCATGCGCACCGCAAAACGACCAAGGAGGCCGCACGCGCGACCCTACCCCTACCACCGGAACTTACGACGATGTTTTGAAAAGAACTCTGTACAATGCTCGGGTAAAAGGATTTTGATGTTATTAGAAATAATAGACGAACGAAGTCGTTTAAATTGCTGTCCGCGTGGTGGAGTCCCTAAATATTTATTAGACTCGTCGTGGTGACTCTTTTGGCGATTGTACAAATGCCAAAAATTATATTTTTGCATCTAAGTCTAATATTTTTGACCATAATTTTGCTATTGCGAATAGAATGTCATTATGTCTAGGGCTTCATTCATATGGTGGCACTTCACTTGGCGTATTTGCGCAAATATTCGCATTCGCCTTAATTATTAAATTTGTTAAAAACTGAACTTTATCTTGCTAATTTTAGGGTATATTTTCTATTTTCCAAGTAACGCGAATATTTTGACAAATACCCCAAGTGAAGAACCACCTTTATTTGCATACTATATAATACCTGTTATTACTGAAACGGTGTAACAGATTGTGCACTATCTCATTAAAGCATTTTCCCACAGCTTTGCTCCCGAACCGTTCTTTTTCTGAGAAAACTTGCCTGCGATAGTGTAGCTTTCTTTTTGTGAAATCATATATTTATCAGTATCATTTTATATCCTTATCAATACCTACCTACTTCCAGGGATTCATTATCATCATCATATCAGCCGAAAGACGTCCACTGCTGGACATAGGCCTCCCCAAGTGTCGCCACAACAACCGGTCCTGTGCGTCTCGCATCCATTGGCTAGCCGCGACCCTCACCAGGTCATCGGTCCACCTTGTGAGAGGCCTTCCAACGCTGCATCTTCCAGTACGCGGTCGCCACTCCAGAACTTTTCAGCCCCATCCACCATTTGTTCTGCGAGCAATGTGCCCTGCCCACTGCAACTTCAGTTTGGCAATTCTTCGGGCTATGTCGGTAACCTTGGTTCTCTTGCGGATGTCGTCATTCCTGATTCGATGGAAACTCCGAACATTGCCCTCTCCATTGCTCTTTGGGTGACTTTAAGCCTTCCAAGGCCAACCAATCTTTCGTATTTTCTAATATAAGCTTAAAACGCCGAAAATGCGTTATCTCTCCTTAACACGAGCCTACCAAAGCTCACGCCAAACTTCTGAAACAAAAGTATTTTTTCTTCAAATTAAACAGTGCTGTAGCCATCAATGTAAACAACGTAAAAGCAAGGAATCACGAGAACAAAATAAACGGAAATGCGCGCGAGTAGGAGCCCAGTGTGTCCCTACATCTATGGCCCTCTATTCTATTAAATCAGGACGCTAGCCAGCTATGCATGCATCTTTTACGTACGGCGCGCTTTTTGCGATTCATGCTATGCAAAGTTATTCGAGATTTGAGGCAGAAACAACTAAAATAGGGCTCTCACTTAAGACTTTGTTCGCGGAGTATTAAAACTACGCTTGTGTATCTAGCGCAAGAGTTTTTGATTCAAGATTAATTTTTTACTTTAAAAGAAAGAAATAAAACATGTTTGTTTGTTTTCTTCTGGGAAAGTTAATTCAAATAGGTAAGTTTAATTGAAACGTTATTAGAATGTGATTAAGAATATTTTGTAAGAATTAACTGTGAAATTATTAATCGGCCAAGTGCGAGTCGGACCCTCACACGAAGGGTTCCGTACCTTAAACCAAAAAAATACAAGTTTCTTGTATGGGAGCCCTCATTAATTTTTAACTTAATTAAATTTTATTATTCGTTGTTAAATACAATAGAAACAAACACTCTGTGAAAATTTCAACCGTCTACCTATTACGGTTCGTCTAGCTATTACGGTTCATGAGATGCAGCCCGCTGACAGACAGACGGACGGACGGACAGACGGACAGCGGAGGCTTAGTTATAGGATTCCGTTGGTTACTTTTCGGGTACGGAACCCTAAAAGTAGAAAAGAAAGTTGATTATTATTTCAAAATTTCCAAATGATAGCTGTAAAACTAGAAATGAAAGTATTATTTATTAGTCTGAAGTTCATTCAAATTACAATAATACTTTAGTACGTAACGGAGCAGGTTTCACCGTTTTGGTCCAGTTTTTAAATGAAGATCAGGTTTGGTATGATTCTACACAATTTAAATATTTCCACGTCTTGTTTAACAGGTACTTTAATACAAATAATAGCTTGTCCTTCTAGAATCTTCTTAAACCAATATTTATTGCTTGCGTGGGTACTCCCCTCTCTAGTATTAGTGATGTCACTGAGTACTTAAATCATAAATACGAATAAATTAATATTATTCCGTATGTTATATAATATTTTACGTCCGCGTGGTTCACACTAGACGGACCGTCTGTTTAAACGGAAGACGGCGGCCGGACGTGCGTGTTCTCACTAGACGGACCGTCTGTTTAAATGGAAGACGGCGTTCGGACGTGCGTGTTCACACTTAGACGGACTGTCTGTTTAAACGGAAGACGTCGGCTGGACGTGCGTGTTCACACTAGATGGACCGTCTGTTTAAACACAAGACGGCAGTCGGACGTGTGTGTTCACACTTAGACGGACACTCTGTTTAAACGGAAAACAGCTGCCGGATGTGCGTGTTCACACTAGATGGACCGTCAGTTTAAACGGAAGATGGCGGCCGACGATAGGCAGATTCATTTACACTACATCTGATCCGGGCGTTTAAACGGCTCTTCGCAGTGGCAATACGTCCGTCTAAAAAACACGGATACTTTTTCTTTCTCGGATCAGTCTAAATGTGAACATAAATTTATATGTCATATAAATTGTACTGCCACTGGCATATCCATCTCTTTAGACGGATTGAGAAAACAGACGGTCCGTCTAAGTGCGAACGAGTACTAAGAGGTGGATTGTTTTTGTTAGTTGAAATTCCATATTTAAATGAAACCGATTCACCGTGTCTGTTTCGGAATTACTCGACAATTCTCGAAAGAGCCACCTTTTTTATGGATGGGAAATCATCAAACTTTTTCCGTTCTGGGCGAAGCGGAAGGGAGTGTCAGTCTTTTACTTACCAAAACCCATCCGTGTTCCTCCTAATGCCCTTTGGTTCCAGGGCCGCGGTGCTCTAACAAATTCCGCAACTCTGGCAGGCCCCGACTACACTGACATATCTTTGAGGCGCGCGTAGAACACAACGCGCCATAGACCCGGGCCTGGTTAGCCCTAAAGAGCCACCATGCGGCATTATACAAACTTTATTATGTGAGTTTTAATATTTTTGTGGATTGGTTTTTCTTTTGGGAACTCTCGTAGCATCTTAGACCTCAACTACCCCTTTCCAGCAACACGCGAGCTATTTAATATATTATTTACAATTTTTTTTGTCAAAAAGAAAGAAAGGAATGAAAAATTAATCAGCACTAAATCCTGTCACTCTTTCATTAGCCTACTCAACACATTAATTCATAAAGTACGTATTACAAGTGTGGTCATAAGGCTGGTTCACGACAGCTGGCGGCTTCTCAGGCTCTATTGGAATGTCAGCCGGGTAACGAATGCCGCATGCTGTCTGTTACTGCCCTAACTGACGATTGTGCGTATACACGTGCCGCTGCGCTTTTAATGAACACAACTTTTATACGAGTATCTTTCATTTATTTAGTATTTTTATACGATGTTAGGTTTAATTGCGTCACGTTTTCTAGGATGTAGGTACATTAGTTGTGTTTGTGTGTTTATGTTACTGGTTCTTATAAATATTAGATAATGTTCTAAGTATCGGAGTGAACATACGGTTTTGGAATTCGACTTCCAAGCATTGTGTACTTGAGAAATAATTCCAGCAGATTTTTTTTTTAGGGTTTTGAACCTCTATATGAAAAAACGGAACCCTTATAGTATCACTCGGTTGTCTGTCTGTCTGTCTGTTTGTCGCATCACAACCGTTTTTCACCGAATCTACTTGATCGATTCAGTTGAAATTTGGTGCACATATAATCTTCTGAGACCCAATCACCGCCCGTGTTTGGGTCGACGAAAATAAATAAATTTGGAAATGGGGTCAGATTTTGGGGGAAAAAAAAGTTTTTACAACTGTGCCGTGCGACATATTTATTGAGTATTGTGAGGGTTTCCAATATACTTTTTACACCATTTTAACATAAATGGTTTTGATGTAATTTAAGAATTTACTTAGATGAAAAATTATCTCCGAAACTAAAGTCTAAAATTTTGGAAATAATAAAGTTAATAATAATATCTTATTATAATAATAATTATTATTATATAATAATAATATTTATTAGAAATTTTGAAAAAATAAAGTTCTTTGCCTTTAGATTACAGGAAAACCTATAAAACGTCTAGTTTGAAAGTAACATGTTACCAAAATGAGATTTGTTCGGAATCCTTTGCATGCGAGCCCGACTCGCACTAGGCCGGTTTTTTTCTTCAATTAGTGTGTCTTTTTTCACCTTACACGGACTTAGGAATTATATATTTTATTAAGTGTAAGGATTTCGTTTCAATTTTTAAACTGACCAACGCATTGATGTTTCGAAATAAGGTGCACTATATAAGTAGGGAGTAGGTATCATAATTTATCTACTATTCGAAATTCGAATGTAGTCTACAAAAACTCCCAGCAAACACGATGCTTATTTGTGTTACAACACTATTATTGAGGGCGCGACGGTGCGATATGCTGAATACTGTCAGTGACGGTTGAGGCGTGTGACACCGGACAATGCAATTCAATTCGCATGCCAGTCTGCGGCTTCATTCAGATGAGATTTTTGTCCACCAGTCTCGCGTGCCCACGGACAATAAAAACATATCGTTTTAAATACGCAACCGAACCGCCGTACAACCATTCAACCTCTAATTGCCGAACCTGCGCTAATTTAATTTAAATACACATTTTGTGCACTTAAATACGTCTCAATTAGTCACAATTAATTATACAAATGAGCGTGTTCTTATCGTAACATTATCGACGTAACTTTGAACCAGTATGCGGACAGACGCGGCTTTCTCCATGCGAAATGAGAAGCTTTACTCACGCCCCGTCCCGCATTAATTACTGAACAAATTATACGTTCTTTATCACCATTCTTTTTTTTAATAACAGGCATTGTTGTCCATTCGTGCCAAGAAACGATTCTTTTCAGCCAGTGACTGATTTAATTCGATTTCCACACGAGTCGAGTGACGGAAGGTGGAACGTCTTCATCACTCCTGCAAGACGGCTTAATTTTGAAATTCTTTGTGCTTTGTTTCCCAGTACGCGGTTGGAAGATAAAATAAAACGTTATTCTGTTTCCGGTTCGGTTTTATGGGGTTCCGTTTGAGTTACAAGCATAAAGAACTTCGAATTTCGTAACAGGGTTTTAATTATTGAAAATTGAAACCTGTGTAATTCTAACGTTTCGAAGTTATATTTTGAAAGAATTAGTTGTTTAAACGTCGTTCGTTTCAATAGCAATATACCTACCTAGTTTCTATTCTTTTGATTTACCTACATTAAAAACTATTCGCAAAATATTCTAAATATTACAATTCACGCATTAAAGTCCATGTACTTTCCAGTTCTTCTTCATGAACTTCCGCGTTAGGTACATGATTTTGCTGAACATGTAAACCTAAGCTTGATCTCGTTTGCGCAACTGTAAGATATGACTTCTAATAAAATAGTAATGCACCATTTTATAAAAGTTATGACATGTACTCAGAATGCGGGGTTGTTATTTATTACATATACTTATTTCAGATCTACGCATGTAGTATAGTTAGGAGGTACCATTTGTAGGGGTGTATATTAGAAAACGGTCCATGGAACTCAAATGGAGTTGGAAAGGAGTGATGACAGGTGAAGTAAGACAGTGACTGAGTGGTGTCCAAACACTGGCAGAAGGAATATTGGTTGTCCTTCAGCGGGATGGGTGGACGATATTGTTGCCATCACGGGCAGAACCTGGTTGAGGGTGGAATAAGACCTTAGGGATTAGCACAGGAAAAGAGAGCTATGATTTGCAGTGTGTGAAATCTATGTGATGACATTTTCACTTATTATGTTACAAAACTTATTTCATTAGTGTGGTAAAGGTTGGGCCTACCTATTGCATATCGTCTACTAACACAATCGCTTTATATTTATTTGCAAATAAAATTGATAGTACATCCTTAATAAGAACTAATTAAATATCTAAAAGGCAGCCGCTAGTTCGAGTTAGACATAGACAGATTGCTAATTATCCGGTAAACAGTGTTCGAAACGCTAATTTTGTTTACTCCATTGGTGATACGGCGCTCAAACTAGGTGCACTTAACTAAATGAGTGTGCCGACGCACCTGGGAGGCACCTGCATCTTGATTAGTGATTGCACTTAGCTCCTTTAGCTTGCCACACTGGATTAATACTTGCGTATCAGCAAAAGTGAGGTTATAATCAATTAAATGACTCTGCAAGGCTCACCAGCGCCCTCTGCGAAACGATTTTATCTTAACTGTCATTTTTAGACAGGTTCTAATAATAGTTATTAAAACGACCGCTTGAATGTGCAGTTTTATGTGTTTTATTATTTGTATTTTTAGGTCAATTATTTAATTAGTCAATTATTTGTGCCCTACATCCTCTTTGTTTAATTTGTTCTACGATCGCATCCATAGTGTCCAAATCATCGAAAATAATGACTCTAGTTATGAACGATGAATTACTGATTAGTTATTTGAAATGATATAGGTAATTAATTAAGCTAAGTACTAAAATAATTTTAAATTATACTGCTTCATAAAACTGCGATAAAATCTACTGTTATGTGGTTTATTTAATACCTGGTATAATTTATTAAGAAGATTATACAGGGGGTTCTATAGGTAGCAAAACAAAAAAAAAATTATAAAAATTTACGACTGTAAAAACCGATTAAAAAGTTCCAAACAAGTCAATTTTCAAGCTGTCTGATGAAGTTGGTGACATCAAATCTGTTATTGAACTAAATTAAATGGCACCAACTGTGTTTGTTCGGAACTTTTTAGTCGAATTTTTTGAAAATATATATATTTTTTTGTTTTGCATTTATTTTTTCTTAATCTATATCAGCATCACTCTTAAATATGACCACGCACTTCAGGAACACCCTGTATAGACCAACAAATAAAGGTTCAAATGAAATAATATCTCCTATCGTGTGTTTCCAAAATTGTGACAAAAAGGTCAACTGACTTATTTTCTGAACTTTGTCAAGGAACCCTTATATTATCTGTTAAAATACGCTGATATGAAGAAGTCCAAGAAAAAAACATAAGTGGCCATAACACATGCTGATCGCTTCAACTAGGAAAGATTGATTTCTTTGTTGCTTGAGGAAATAATAAAATTAAATATGATCGATTAAAATTTCGTTAAAAATTTCAATTTAGGTTTAATATTTCAAGCACTTATAAAAATTACCGTAGGTATTATTAACACTTGCCGAGAGCAAAATTCCAATTATTTATTCTTTACGAGACCAACATTCCAATTAAGTATTTATTCTTTAAATATTTTACAGGTGTTAAATAACCAAACTTATTAAATTATACTCATTTTTATTGACGTTGCTTTAAGTTAAGAAATGGACATTTAAAACGGCATAAGTACCTAATTACTAAATTGCTAATTGAAAAATAAACATAGACTTTACTACGCAAGGTGTAATTTTAAGTGAGAATTTATTCACTGTTTATAATTACGGGTACCTACTTAAAATATTGATGCTCTACATTATATTGTACTAGCTTTAGCCCGCGACTTTGTATGCGAATATCCACGTTTTTCCCCGTTCCCGTATAGCCTTCCTTATGAATGTGGCTATCATATACGAAAATAATTTTCCAAATCCGACTGGAGTTCCAGTGAGTGGCGCGTTCAAACAAACAAACAAATTGCAGATAAAACTGCAATTATATTACAGTATAGATAGATAGTAGCTTTTGCCTGCGACTTCGTACGTGCATATCTCGTTTTTTACCGTTCCCGTAAGAATTTTGGGAAATCCTCTCTTAGTGCTCCCCTACGGAGGATTTTCATGCCAAATTTCAGCTTTCTAAAACCAGTAAGTAGTTTCGGATGTGCGTTGTCTGTCAGTCACTCAGAAAGTCACTCATCAGTAACGGAAGAGTTTTATATATTTTGATTAATAATACGAAGGTTAGTTAGTTAGTTAAACTTATTTTTTTAAGGGCTAAAACAAAAACAAAAAAAAAAAAACTATAAACGTTAACTTTTTTTTTTTCTCAATAGCAGCATTGAGAAAAACTACCAGCGGTTTAAGCTGTGCGTTGATACATCAGTCAGGACATAGTTAATATAATTAAGCTACATGGACATATGCCCTTTTGCCTAACCGTTCGGAGATGCAATCACAGTTATGTTCTGTAAATATGAATCAAAATAGTGTGAATTTGCTGTCAAGGAAACAAATCTTAATAACCGAAGCTTACGATCCTCTCTGTTAATTTGTAACATAGCAAACTTTTGCTTTCGGTATTGGCTCTTAGAAACTCTGGTTTTGACACATTGTAGAAAGCGTTAGTTTTGCAGAGTTGTATCATCTGTAGGAATGATTTGAAATGACCAGCTAGGTTATACCTATCAGGTTATAATTTTGAAAAGAACAATGAATTACAGACTTTTTTTTTATTTCTTAGTGTCGGTAATGTTTTGTTTCCTTACAATCAAGGAAACAAAAAACTTATTCTTAATTCCTTCAGATGATCTAACTCTGCAAAACTCACTCTGTATCACCATACAGGGTAATCTTTGTACAGACGCACGCACATCAATCTACAACAATCTTTCGAACTTCTTTAATAGATTTTCAACTTTATCGCTAAAGCATTAGGTTCAAGGTTGATTGGGAAAATTTAACAGTTTCGGGTAGCTTGATGTGCTGGCGTTTGTTCAAATGCCCAAGCACTCCTTTGACACCTTAAATGCACATTTACTTCTGTCAAAATGTATTCGTAAGTCTCCTAATGTTAATTTTCCAAAGATTTCATTATTATGCCACATTACAGGAAGCGTAAGCGACACACTAACGTCGGCTAGCAACGGGTTAGTTTCGCAAAGGTGCATCGATTGGTACGGCAAAAAGCGAAATAATCTGGGGGATCGGCGCGTGCCTTACCATCTCGCCGGCACGCCCACTGCTGCGGGCTGAGTTTGTTTTAGCACGACGTCGGACGAGTCCTGTTTGTACTGTTTCGTTAAGGGATCCTTCTTTAGGGAAAATCTTTGTAGCATCTTTGATTGGATGTTGCTAATCTTTAAATCTTGGGATAACTTTTGCTGATCGGTCAGTTACTAACACACCGCTGAGTTTGTTGCCGCCATAGGAAACGACCAATTCGAACCGTGTTCTAGCTTCTGACGTTTTGACCAGTTCCCATGTTGGCCTATGTAAATAAATTCTTTGATTTTTTTAACAATTTATTATTCGTGAGTAGAGAAATGCTGATACGGAATTGGCTAAGTAAGTAGGTAAGTAGGTATTCGTTTCAGAGGAGAACCCTTCTGTTAGAGCTCCAGTAACTATGGAAAGCAAGAAATAAAAGGTTAAATATTTGGTTTACCACGAAACGTATACTACGAATTACTGCATTTTTGTAATTTATAAATAAGCGCAAAAATAAAAATATAGTAGTAATGGAGAAGCAGAACAAATCGATATTTATTATTTTTAAAAGCTTTAAGCAATCGGTAATCAAATTCACGTTAATGCTTCATTTGTAAGTGTTGGTTTGAAAAGTTATAGCTAAAAATCTGAGTTGGGACAAGGCCGAGTTCACTAAAGCGATACTGATAGCAAGATGACGAACAACTAACTTTCTTGATGACAGCAATCTTAACTCGCAGTGGTCAACAACACTTTTAGGACGATGTCGTGACTAGTACAGTGTATAAGTGTACTAGTCTGACTATACTTACTTAAATCAAAGTGTCATTTAGGCTTTTCGTACGTGAATTACCTAAACGTATTAATCTCGATGTATTTTTGGGTGTCTTCAACTTTATGCCAAGTAACATCAGCTTAGGCCGTTGCTCAAAGTGTTGTCAACATCTGAAACAACGGGATTCTACAGTTTACCTTTATTTTCCGACGCACTGTGATTCGATGCCGATTATTACGGACACCGATAGAGAATCGAAAATAATACGAGTTATCTACGTAACGAAGTTTTATTATAGGTAACCGCTGCGTTGGAACAGCGGTCAGGTTTACGATCGCATTTTCGTGAAACAAATGTTTGGTCGATGGATTTTTATGCTGTTTTTTTTGGGTAGTGATGTTTTGGGCACTAGTGAATTTCTTTGGTTTGGTATTGTGACTTTAGAGCTATAATTTAGAAAAAAAAATGTGGACATACTTTATAGTTGTTAGACAAAAATTATTAAGATTATATTACGTAGGTAGTCTAACGCTTTGGAAATTTTAAAGATATCTTGTGAAAAGTTTTTTTAATTTTTATTTGGGTTTGCTCTTGACTCTAGTCTAAGGTCATAGTTAGTTTGCAGGTAAGGAGAAGAAAAAACGCTATAAAATAATGCTTATGTGCAAATTGTTGGTTTGTTCCATGTTTATGTGACGTCACATCATCATACAAAGTAAAAATATAGCAAGAATTTCTAACGTCTTTGTTCAAAGTTCTGTAAAGGCACCTAGAGCTTTTCTGCGATAATTTTCACACCACATAACACTAAAACGTGATGTCTTGATAGTTTAGAAGCTTAGACTGTCTAGTTAGAGGGTATAAAATGGCAGGCAATATTTCCTAGCCGAGATCCGACGTTAGGATTTTTAGATACGTTTCGTGATAATGTGTGTCGATAAATCATTACCGATAATAGTTTACCTTTCTCTCAAGGAGAGAAGAACATTAATTTGTTCAATGGTGAACATTTATGGGCAATAAGAGTATATCTCTATATACATAGATGTAGTGGAATAAAAGCGCGCGAAACTATAAACTGGTCCATAGATCAGTTAATTGTTGCAGAATGGTACAAACCCGGGTAATGGCGCGTTCGGTCGGACAGCCGCTTCGCAATTTAAACGCTAACGACTTTTATGGCCAGCATGTATCTTTCTTTAACAAGGTTATAATGAAGCTTTATTTTATTCTTTTTTTTTGTTTTAGTGTCTACTCTTGCGTATTGGTTGAGACGGGGAAACGTTTTCGTGAATTGCAGTGATTGGTTGAAAGTAGGTACATGTTGCTTCCGTAACATCCCGGGATATTTCCTGGATATCAAAAAGTTTTATATAGAATAAAACTTTTATCTTATCCGTTATTATATTATAAAAAATATTGTACACGTATGTACGTGTTATATTTTAAATAAAGACTGTATCGTCTTACTTTTTTTTATATGCGGAATAAAAACGCGTCCGATATTTTTTGACAATCTAACTGACGGGCATATTTTTTTTTTACGTGTCTGTCCTATTTAAAATTCTACAAATTTCTAAGCAACATTCTAGAAAAACAAAAAAAAAATCTCATTATTTCATAATTTTTTTGACAGATTGCGACTGACATGCGAATGAGAATGTTGCTTAAAAATTTGTTGAGTTTTAAGGTACTTACTTATTTAATTGTTCACTTTCATGTCAAGTCTTAAAGTTAATAATTTTCAACTGAAACTATGCATACGTAGCTTCCATATCCGATATGCGAACTCTTCACGTTGTTGGTTTTAGTTACTATAATTATAAACATCTACATTTGTACCACGTCTAAAGCATCCATTAAAGAGCCTTTCACGTGAAAAATAATATTATGAGAATTGTTGTCACAATTCTCATAATATTATTTCACAATTCTCATAAAATAGGTACCTAAGTGGTGTGAGATATAAAATATAAATGACGAGTGATGACTGTTACTAGAAAAGTACGTAAGTACCTAATTCAAATAAATAAATAACTTAGATTGAAAAGAAAAGTGGAACTCATATGAAGTTCGTCCGAAAAAACAATAATTCTTAGTTGGTAAGTAGAATAGGATGTTATCATATTATTGTTCCCTCACCAAGACTTATTTCATTTTAATATGTCCAAGAACTTATAAGTTTATAACACTAAGAATACTACTAGAATCCACTTTTTACGTTAAAAAATGGCACAGCTGGCTACTCCTGACCTAATAGAGTTGTAAATAATTGCCAATTTAAATAAGATAAATTAACTTTTTTACGACTGCGATCAGCGACCCATATCTACTATTACTGTAAATACTCGTAATTTTAACGAAGGTCTATAAAAATAATTGAAAAAACAAATAGCTTCTGTCTTGGCCCTTAGTTTTAATGAATCTTAACGAGACTTATTTATTACAAACAATTTTATCATAAATGTGGAAATACAGTTTCTGTTTAATTGTTTCATCATCCTTGTTGTTCACATGTTATGATTTTAAATTGTATATAAAGTGTCTCGAGAATAGGAAAAAATAACCATATGTGTTTTAGGTGCTTAAGTTAAGACTTCGATTAGGAATAGGTACCCAAGATATTTGTTTTGTTTTAGTCGCTGACTTTGCGATAGTTTAATTATATTTATTACACGTCAATTTAAACTAAATGAGACCGGTGTTTCCCAGCTACCCTGACAAGAAACACTGAAACAAACTTTGTGAATAATTAAAATGCCCAAAATGAACACCAGCAAATTTTTATATTTATAAAGTGATTCCTACGTGCAAAAGCCAACGAATTCATTTAATTTTTTTTGTTAGTATAATTAAAAATATATATATATATTAATAAATAAATATTGTGAAAGCAGTCAAGTCATGCTTTTGAACCAGTTTTTTGTGAAAATTAATTATGAACACTACCAACTCGGCTGCCCTTTTTGCTAAAGACACTATGAAAAACTCTCTTATTTATACCTTTCCCAGAACAATCCCGGTATTACACCAAGTTCATGAAACCATGTATTCCCAGAATTCCTTTCCATTTATTAATCTGGAAAATGGACGCTCATTTTATTTTTCACTTGTAAATTGGATTCGCCTTTCTTGTCCTATTACCTATTATGAAAATAAACCTGAATTATTTAAAATTTTGGCCAAGAGGGAAGTAAATGCTCAGATAACGGTTAATAAAGATGTGTAAGGCGTCGTCCTAACGCAAAGCGATGATCACAGGAATACGCGACCGTCGCGTCCATTAGTGTTACGAAACCGTAAAGCACCCTCTGTCGACACGACGACGTATTCGCGTTTGCCATATAGTGGCGCCGACCTCAAATAAAGTAAAATAACGCGGTTCTTATTCTGCTTATTTGGGAGGTAGCAAGATGCAAATAAAATTTAAAAACTAAAATTTGACTGGGTAGGCCACATGCTGCAAGAGAATTTTGCGCTTGTAGCCACAGATTTAATCCGAGACATCAAGGAACCAGCGATGTGGTAGGACCAGAAAGGGAAAATGAGACGAGATGAACTTCTTACAAGAGGATAGGGAACAGATTGCCAAAGTTACAATTTATTCGACCCAGAAACAACAACACACCAGCAAAAAAAACAAACGAAGAAAGAAGAAAAGTGGAGAATGAAACAGTGACATTGTGCTAAGCGTGTCCAAGCTCCAAGAATTACCATCCCAGCATTTGTGCGTTAGGCACCCAGCTCTTTTTTAACAAATACAAATAAATAATTTACTTTTTCTCACAATTTATTTGAAGATTGCCTGTGTTAGGTCTTAATATTAATTAGCTCTTAAGAACAATTAAATATTTAAACTTAAAACAAAGTTGCAAAACCCAAAATATTAAGCGTTAGAAAGCTACCCAGCTCTTAGTTTACGTTATTAAGGAAGCCAGAAAAATAAATGTTATTAGATTAGCGAAAGCAAGTGGAGGTTTAAATTGGCGGTTAAATGGCCGCTGCAAATAGAAGCTGGCGACCAACTAATTGGTCCACAATGGGGTAGCGACTGGCACTGGCTTCACTGTTAAAAGTATTAATGTACAGCGGCTTCCAGTTTTTAAAACAGTGTCTAAACACATTATTTGGTTATCCCCTTATTTCCAATACCTTTAAAATATGTATAATAATCTGAATCTCGGAAACGGCTCCAACGAATTTCATGAAATTTAATATGCAGGGGGTTTTGGGGGCGATAAATCAATCTAGCTAGGTTTCATTTTTAGAAAACGTTTACCAAAAAAAAAAACGAGAAAAGCTCGGTTATCCAGGTACTGTATATAAACCTACTACTATATATACCTACTGTCTCTTTTTTGCAGCATCAGAGCTGTTCAGTAATTATTGTACGCATAACTCGAATAAATCTCAAATCTCAAATAGTTTATTGCAATCCATAATGTACACATAAACAGGTGTAGAATAATTTTGGGAACGGCTGTTTTTTTTTTGCTTTTTTTTTAAGAATTACTTTTTGCCTAAATCGTGTCTGTGTATGTGTGTGACCGATCTAGATTCAGTAAAACAGATGGTGCGCATTATTTTATCTTTAAATAGCTTTTGCTTGCAACTTCGTACGCGTATATCCCGTTTATTCCCGTTCCCGCAGGAATTTCGGGAAATCCTCTATGGAAATTAGGGAAGTTTTATGATCCCTACAAAATCAGCTTTCTACGATCAGTAGTTTCGGCTGTGCTTTGTCTGACAGTCATTCACTCAGTAACGGAAGAGTTTTACCCATATATATATATATGTACATATATTGATGATTGAATTAACTAGGTTTCCCAATTAAAAATGGTCGATTCTTTTCGACGGTCGGATTTTAACATAATCATCATCAACATTTCAACCGAAAGACGTCCACTTCTGGACCAAGGCCACTCCTAAAGGGGAGGTTTGCTATAATCGCCACGTTTGGCAGGCGACAGGCTTGAAGACGTCCTGTAGGGAGGCTAAGGTTTTATTTTTGGTTATAGCAGAGTTATTGGTAAACTTAAAAGCGACAATAGCCCAAAGGCTACGTCCCTAACTGGAAATTCAGAGGTCGTAAGTTCACGCCCTGGCCCGGTGTATGTTGTGGACTCAGCTTGTAGATATTTAGCCGACTTGCAAATTATTATTAAAGGGTAAATAAAGTTATTAGCTCTTTAAATTTCCAAAGCTGCCTACAAAGCTTTATTACCCTCCAAACAATCAGCTAATTAAATAAACTACTTCCATCACTTCCCGTGGGTGTCGTAAGAGGCGACTAAGGAACTCACCAGAGAATGGGCAGCAGCATTCTCTGTGCATTGCAACAGCTACACTGCGATCGCCAATCCGCCTCGTGGCGGTTATGGCAAACCCGCCCCTTAGAGGAGGCCTATGTCCAGCAGTGGACGTTTTTCGCCTGATATGATAATGCTGATCAAAACAGAAAGTTCTTTCGATTATCTAAGTATGGTAATCCTGCGTCATAACAACGTTTATTAAGCGCAGTGGAGCGTGCAGCGTGGGCGTCGTGTGTGCGCGCGCGCCGCCCTCCACGCCCTTCTGCGCTATCGCCCATCGGCGCACGCGCACCCAGCGAAGTTGTAGGCTTTAATTGAAGCTAGGCTAAGAAAAATGTTAGGTAAGAGTTTAAGGATGTTGATAGAAAAATCGTGTGGCACTTTAATCTTTCTTGGTAGTGCTAGAGCACAATAAAATTACTTTCAGCACAAGTCTTCGTCACTAATGCTCCAATTAATTTTGTCGATCTTCATATATTGTTTGGATGCCTTATTTTAAACTAGTATTCGGACAAACAGATGGTACTCGTGAGTGGCAAAACCGCTGCACTAATCTGCAATACTCTTAGATTTTTCTATCAATCACGCAAATCAGGAAGTCGAAAAATACGAAAATCATACACAATGGGTCTCAGTGAAAATTCTGTAGCCCTAAACCCATCTAGCGTCATAATGAACTAGATTACACTACCAATAATCAACAACACAAACCACAGAATTAAAACAATTGACATCAAATATTACGATCACAGCACAATAGAGTCCATATTGTATGGCCAGTAACGCTAACAGATAAACATCTCGGTAAATTAAATAAATATTATTTTATTTAGGCCCCGGGCGCATTGGCCGGCCGTATTTTGTGCGCAGACGCAGCCGATAAGACAAACCTAACTACCGAGTGGTGAGCTTATTAATTTATTTTATTTAGTGCCTTTGCCTGGCCTGCTACATACGATATCGCAGATTATAATTTGTTAAGCTAGTGTTTAATATTGTTGAGATAAGTCGAGAACATTTGAAAGGTGAGCTTTGGTATGTAATGAAGACGATGTGATCAAAAAATGTGATGACTATTTTTTTTTTTGTTGGAAATCGTTTGATAATATTTCACTTGATTTAAAAGAAAAAATGGGATCCAGACTCAGAAAATTTGCGTTTGGCTTTACTCCTTAGATGCACAATTAACGAACTTCCAAAAGGTTTTATGTGTATGGGTGCGAAGTTCCAAAATTGTTTTGATCATATTGGTACCTACATAATCGTTATCGTTTTAGAATAAGACATTTATGATAACTTTGTCTCGATCGAAAACTATAGTTCAAAATAAAACTTTCAAAACGTAAATGTGCTCATTATTATCATCGAACTTTCGTATTCACAAAACTTAACTGAGTAGTCCCATATTCCTTTCAGGCTAAACGCATAAGCGGGTATCCTGTGCTTTCAAAGGCGGAATATCACATGAAGCCGTGCATTAACGACATCAAAGGGTTTAGTAGGAAGTAGTTAGTGGCCGGATGACTGACCGGACATACCTATAAGACTTGCTACTTTCTCGTTTCTGTAATAATGGTCCTGGGAGTTGAAATGAAGTGGCAATGCATCCCTTATATTTTTACGCAGTATATATTGAATGCTTCTATTCTATTAAACTTAAAAAGATTTACGGATATTTTTTTAAATTTTAACTACATGCACAGTAGTGGCTCTACCTGTTAATCTTAGAATGACTTGTAGTCAGTTGTTTACATTTGCCTATTCCAAAGGGACATTTTTAGTCACACATCCTTTTTTGAAGACTGGATGTAGTCTTTTTTTTAAGGATGGGAAATCATCAAATGATTTCTTCCGCTCTGTTTGGAGCGGAAGGGCGAGTCAGACTCTTACTGACTAAAACCCATCCGTGTTCCTTCTAAAGTTTTCTGCGTTCCAGGGCCGCGGTGACACTTTCGAACATATTCCGCATCCCTGGCAGGTGGATGTAGAGTCTGGAGAGTGCTTTTATTCTGTAAAGGTTAATTCTGAAATCGATTCTCCGTAAAAATAATTTCGGCCTTTCTTCAAGACTTCATCTTCAACTTCGAATTATACGCAAATAAAATCACATAAGAGACATCAAAACCTTTCCCAGCCTACCAACACCGAGAAAGTTTTATAACCCCGTCACAGCCGACATTAGATCATAGCCTAGAAAAGCTAGCACCCAGTACGCCGAGTCGTGGTCCCGCGCCGGGTGTGCGGGCTTGTCACGATTCACGCAGCGCCGACGCAGCCTCGCTATTTGTTTTATATCCGAGACATATCGGTGAGAGGCACCCACGCGGCCACGCCACACCGTGCGTGATACAAACGAGAACTTTGCTCCTTACTTATTTATGTCCTACGATTTATTGGACTTCCTTGGTATACTGTGTTTCAAAGACAGGCTGTGGTCTAGTTTTCTGTTTGTGCTAGGTAATTTGTTCTGTCATCATATTTTGTCTTTGTGACTGTTATTTCTGAATACCTTCTTGAATTAATTGTAGGTTCAAGTTTTAAATACTGTAGATAGAAAAAAATTGTGAATGAAAAGTTCATTATAATTTTTAAAACAATACGAACATTGTTTTAAAAATTATGTATTCAAAGAATTTTAAAAAGTGACTTGTCTGTATCGGGAATCGAACCCTCTGTATGTGAAAAAATAACCAGTAATTTATATCCGATCCGTACCGATCGAAATGCTCAATCATTATATTTATTTATTTGTTTCTTCTAAATAATATAGCATCTTCTAAATAACATAGCAAAATTCTGATTAATTAAAATATATGCTGCCAAGCTTTCTTGTGATTATTATCAAAATTTAACAACAGCTTAATTATGGCGTGCGACTCATGTATTAGAACTGCTGTGTCATTAAAATTCTCATCGCTATGATGGTGATGTTACGAAGAGCTTCCTACATTTCATAAACCCTAACACATTTTAAAAAGCCATTACCCGATTCAACTTTAAGTGTATCATCAAAGAATAGCTCGTAATGTATGGGCGGCTCGTAGAGTCTAGAATCTAGATTTTCGTTCATAGCTTAGAGCTAGACTTGCTTCGAGCATCTCACGCGTTATTACGCAGATCGTGAGTAAGCTTTGCATACTTCGAGAACGCTTGTACGCGAGTACACCACAGTTAAGTGAAATGGATCGACGGTTATGTTATGACGTTAAGACTAACTGCTTGCCCGTTCCCACGTTGCGACTGCAGTGCAGTTCCTTGAAGTTCATTGTTGCGGTAGTTGATTAATATTTGGATGGAAATTATGCCGTATTTAACGGGATCTGTGGGCTGGTTCTGTGATTGGATATGACGTTGAAGTGGATCTTACCTTTGAGAAATTACAGCCATGTGGTTTGATTCAAAGAAGACCCATTTAGTGGTCTGAAGAACAGAGACCAAGTGGATCAGGAAACAATTTTTGGTCGAGCTTATTTATACAACGTGTAACAGAATAAACGCAATGCCCCTTAAGGGGTCCTTGTACTCATAATTATGGACAACTTTTACGATGGGATCAAAGCAAAAAATCGCGAAAAAAAAAATCAGCTATTCAGTACATTTTGTCGAGTTATGCGCACAGAAATGTATGGAGGTGTCGATTTTTTTTTTTGCAATTTCGTGTTGGTTCCATAGTAAAAGTTGTTCATAATGATGAGTACAATGATCCCTTAAGACTAATTGCGTTTCTTCTGTTACACGTTGTAGGGCCAGCGTTGTCTGAGAAGTCCAATGATTTATTTAATAATAATCGACTATTTTTTTAAACTGTCACGCAAAAAGACAGACTGTTGAAAGTTAAAATAGCTTAAAAGGATTTTGAACAAGATTCTGTTATTTGTCGAACATTGGGGCTGCATTAGCGAAGCTCTATTTCCGGATCAGATTTAGTACGTCTTTTACGATGAAAGTTTTAAGTGTCATATATTAAAACTTTTGAACGAACTTATTAGAAGCCTATTTCGACTGCAGTGGAGCATGTGGGCTGTTTTAAGGCTGTTATGGATTCTTATTTTATATTTAGGTCACATTTGAAATTCGTGAACCGAGGTAGATCTAAAAAACGCTGGCGTGACGATTTGGTCTCATTCCTGATAGACTGTCCGGAATACGGGGAGGCCTTTGCCCAGCAGTGGGACAAGAAAGACAAATTAAAAAAAAATCTAATGTAAAAATTATCAAATTTTTCTTTTTGATTTCAGTATTCATTCTATTCTTTGTCATCAAACAAACTGAAAGATTATGTATAAGTTTATAAGTTAAGTATTTAAATACTTAACTTATAAACTTATACATAATTATTCAGTAAAGATACATTTTAAGTTAAAATCTTAAAATAATAATAGGTACTCAAAGTACACCAAAAGGTGGCACGAAGTGGTAAAGAAATTATTATTTCACGTAACTCCGGATTATACAGTACCTATCTTTCGTTAACCAAGCAAATTTTTGCATGACATAGTGCTGTCAATGCAATGGATTCATTGATAGATCGTTACAAAACTAAATTTAAACACGCACATCTAATTATAACCAACATCACCCAGCATTGTCTTCTTGAGGAAGAGCTGCAATAAACAGCAATCCGTACGTATATAGTCGTTTGCGTTAGCTTTGTGAATTGTGGCACTATGGAGCGAGCACGCTTGACCTGCGTAATTGTGTGCCGAGCCAAACAGCCGAGCCTATAATACCTTACTACTCTGAGGTTCTTTAGACCTCACGACTCCTCGGGTTCCTGAAGGCGGATTATAGTGTTGACGGTACAGGTGGTGACCTCACGACTCCTTGGGATCCTGAAGGCGGATTATAGTGTTGACGGTACAGGTGGTGAGTAGAGTTGGACTCATGTGGGGGTGAGTGTTTTCTTAGGTTTATAGTAAGTGCTTAATCATCATCTGCCTTTTCCCAACTATATTGGGGTCGGCTTCCGGTCAAACCAGATTCACCTGAATACCAGTATTTTACGTGGAGCGGCTGCCTATCAGACCTCCACAAATAATAACTGGGTAACACGGTAGTTCTTGGCAAGACTGGAGTCAGATTTACTGGCTTCTGACAATGCGTAACGACTGCCAAAGATCTACAAATGACAGCCGGGACCAACGGCTTAACGAGCTTTCCGAGACACGGAGGAAACTCGGTATGTTAAGATGGTCACCACTCCACAGACCGACCTTGGCAAGCGTTGCTTAACATTGATCGACCCGTGCCGCTGTTATTATTTAGCCACGAGCTCCTCTCTAAGTGCTTAATCATAATATTATAAAAATAACAGATGATCATTGTTTTTTTTGCTTCTATGGATAGGAACTTGGTTAAAAACTACAAAATACGGAAGTGTTGCTGTTGAAAAAATGCTGATCACTGATAGGTAGATGGATAGAATATACTTTTTCACAATCCAAGTCTTGTCGCTGACATCGAAATCTAGGTTTTTTTTTTAATGAGTCGAATTCATCAAATGACTTCTCCCGCTCTGGGTGGAACGGAAGGGCGTGTCAGACTCTTACTGACTAAAAACTTAGTGACATTATATTGCTATTGTTTGTGTTACTCGGTGTTTTTATATATAAAGGAAATATTAAGTTATACCAACAACGTTGAAGAGCCGTATTTGTAGTTGGCGCTAGCATTCCTTTCTAATCTTCAAAGAGGATCTTTTGTGTCTAAATGCCAGAACAATAACTAGAGTGTTAACAAGTCAACAGTAACAAACCGACTGTCAACAACTACTTCAACTGACCTTTCATTTCCTACAGATCACGCACACATGATATACTTACAAGAATCTGTCAACCATAGATATACTGTTTTATTTTTTATATTTCTGTGCTGCCAACCCTTTGCCCAAGTATTAACATAGTATTTTAAAATACATGAAGCGACCGATGTTTAGGCTTTTCAACATTCAAAGATCTGCATATGACTGTCGGGACCAACAGCTTATTGTGCTTTCCAAGGCCAGGATGAGTCTCGGTATGTTAAATGGACATCCATCTGCGGACCGATCTCGACAAACGTAGCTTAAGCTTGGGGTCTTCTCCGCACACAATACATACACACGCATAATATGAAGTTGTACTTTTTGTCTCACATGTCGTCTCCTATAAACGTCTTCAAACCAAGATCTTGCCTATTAGTGTTGGGGCAAAAACGTGCGGAAGGCAGTGCAGACTAATTGGGCTGTATTGAGACCGCAACGGCACTATCGTATCGATATTTCAGGTATTGTGAGCTTCAATACTTATTTAATTTACTGAAGCCGGTGACCTGACACTTCGTTTAATCATTTTCGTTGAAAAGCCGTGTAGGCCTTCTGTGGCAAGATTGGATGCTCTTTTGAGCTCAATTTTAATTAAATTTATGTATGGCTTTAAGTAGGAGCCTTTATAAGTACTTGATGTAATAACATTAAAGTTCGTTTCTTTGGTAGATTTTATGAATTGATGAGCACTGACACTGTCTAGGGATTTTTCTTTATTCACTTTGATGAGTCATAATATTTTATACCGTTGGTTTGAAAGCTTTAAAACCTCGGATGAAAAGTTCAATCCTATTCCCGTTTCCGATCTCAAGCGTATGCTAAACTAGCTTGTTTTATGTACGTAATTAATACTACATTCAACCTATCACACTTTGCCTTCCCCTTTCGGTTAATAGCATGCCATGTTGACCGACAAAAGGACAAGGGTGACGATAAACATAAATAAACTAAATTAGAACTAGTGTAACAGACACCTGTTTCTCGAAACGTGTTGTCTACACGTTCTATTATGAATTTTAACTGTTTATATGCGCAAGAGCAGTCTGGAGAAATGTCACTAAAGGGCAAATTCCGAGGCTTCGCATTTTGAAAGGAGATCGTTTTTTCTAGGTCCGTATCTATAATCTTCGGTCGGCTGAGTAAAGGCGTTACGGGACAGCCATAGTAAGGAGACGACGTATTTGGAGTCGCGTGACATATCACGTCAAGGGAAACGGTTACCTGTGGTGCATCCGCTCTTTTCACTCTGTATATAGCTCTGACACTATAGCCATTAGGTAATATTAATTACCTATCGGCGATAACGAATGTCCTTTTAGTAATACTGATACTAGCTGCCGCCCGCGGCTCCGCCCGTGTGAATGGCTAAAATTATCCGAAGGGAGCATACTCCCGGGACAAAAAAGTCTATCCTATATGCTATTCCAGACTATTATCTATCTCTGTGCCACCTTTCATCAAGATCCGTTCAGCCGTTCTGACGTGATTGAGTTACAAACACCCATTGCATTTATAATAGTAGTAAGATTTTGAAATGGAAAATTACTAAGTCCATTTGAACCATAAAAAAATGAGACAATATTTTTAAATTGGCGATGATCTCTCTGCGGCTTAGGGTGCAGCAAATACATATAATAAAATCATACACTTGTAAATAATAATATTGATCACCATGGACGCAATGAGTGGTTTTTTTTTTTCATCAAATTACATATAATGCTCTGGGTGGAGCGGGAGGGCGTATCAGACTCTTACTGACTAAAACCCATCCGTGTTCCTTCTAAAGCCCTTTGCGTTCCAGGGCCGCGGTGACCCTTCCGAACAAATTCCGCAAACGCAATGAGTGTTGGAACCAGATCATTGCAATTGTTGTTATTTGAAATAGGCTTGCGTTTCGTAGTAGTAGTCGCTGGCAGATTCAAACTCGAGATTGTAGTGCAAGAAGCAGACCCCATAATCTGCTATCGAAAAAAAAACACAATTATTTATTTACAAACCCTCATTTTTCTCTCATAAACAAAACTTCACACAGTCTGCACTGTAGTAAGCACGGAAGCTGGTTGCAACGTTCATCGCACGCAGGTCGGGCGCGTTAATTTTTCACGGAGCTAACTCGTCCCATTGTGAGGTGTTGAAATAGCCATTGTTTCCCTGACAATGGGCCGACAATGGCCTGTATCTCTCAAAAGGCCGCGAGCTCCCGACCTAGGCACTGTATCTTGGGTAGTACGATAGCGCGCCGTGAGCTTTTGCTAGTCGTGTCGATAATAGGGGCCTATATGTTTATTAAAGTTTACTTGAGTCGGTATCGAGGATTGGTTTAAGTTTTAAGGGAAACTAATGGTTTTCTTAGGTGCCAGTTTTTTGTATTCAGTTATCAGGTTCGGAAACTGCAACTTCTCGATACCTTAACAAAAGATGAAGATGAAAAAAAAATTGGTTGTCTGTAAAGTAGGTTTACGGATGATAGTTTAACGTGACAACGTCATAACAAAACATTGATGAAATAATAGTAACGTTATAATGAGCGTAACGTTACAATGAGTCATCCTTTTTCGTGCTTGCAGCCGGCGATTCTGTAACGGAAGATGCTCTAAAATGCCGTCATGAAAATTGCCTTTACATGTCATCATCTTTTAATCGTCTTTTACACTTACTTTTCATTGTTAACAATGAAATTGTTCGGCTGTCAGGTTTATGATGGTCGAATACAATAATTTTACCAGTCAATCACAATAGGGAAACTGTTCTGAATTATTATTATTTATTTATAGTTAATTAAAGCGGTACAAGTCCTGAAGTAGTGATGATACACATGCAAGTTGTAATGTCAAATTGCATGAGACAATAACACTCATGCAAGTTTCAGATAGGTACGTCATCAACTTTAACCTACATACCGAGATGAAAATGAAAGACCACACCTTCTAAAACCATCTAAACAAGACAACCTCATTGCTCTGTCTTAAACGATTGGCCGTTTAATTCAATTCACCTACAGACGGCATAACTAACATGTAATCATTGCTCCATTAGACGTCTAGCAGCATTCTAATCTGTGTTATTGGCATACCAAGCGTTTGTAAGAACCGTTTTACATCAAGCGTCTCGCCACTGGCACTTCTGCCAATGGAATTTTATATTAGTGCCTAAGGAATGCAGGATTTGGATCCTTTCTAACTGGGAATTAATGTCTTCTGAGCAGCTGGGAAAATGCTTGGCGTTTGAATTTAATGAACGTTGAGACGTGCTATTTGTTCAAATGTTTTGTGTACAGAGTTATGTTTTGTGGCGTTGTTTTGGAGAGAGACTGGGGATCAGCAGTGGAGTTAGATGTGCTTGTGCTATAAGTTTTATTTTGTTGGGTCTTTAAACTTAAAAACGTTGAAAAAATCTTTCTGGCTTTTTACCCAAGGAAGCAACAGACAGACAATTTCAGAAATAAAACAAAATTCAACCCTTAAATCGAAACCTGGGAGTCTGTAAATAGGTTACTTTTAGGCAAGCGTGCTCCATCTTCGACCACATTATCACTTACTATCAAGTGAGTTAGTGGTCAAACGCGTGCCTATCAATAGTAAAATAAAAACAACTCTTATTTACTGAGCTAGAAATCATGTTTAGACCAGCCGCGATTCCCACAGGGCTGATTACTCGCAAAACCCATCAGCTTTCCACAAAAACATTGGCTTACAACCAAATTGGTTTCGTGATACATTTAGCGAAATTTCAAAGCAGGTGAAAGAGAATATCCGCATCCGCTGGTGTACGCGTTCCTTTTACGTCATACCGCCATTAAGCTCCACGGTGGAATGGTGAAATCGATCAATTATTTTTCGCTCGGCGTGCAGTAAAAAGACGGCATAGACGGCCGTTCGGATATTAAACGCCCGCCCGACGGAGAAGGATGAAACGTTCGGGAACCAGCGCTCCCTTTGACGGAGAGTTCGCGATCTGTCTGCGTCCTTATCGGGGCTCCAATTTCGTTTTCCAATGATTTGTTTGTGCTATCTATCTTTGATGAGTGTTTTGATTGATTAGTGTTAGTTTTCTGGACCACACGTAACGACGAAGCCAAGTTGACACCGAATTAGAGCGGTGTTCAAAACCAAAACAAAAATACCCTCATTTCCCTGAGACCATATGCCAACACATTCTTTGAAGAATAATTATCTCTAGTTGTAGCTGATCATGATAAAACAGCCAAAAATCCCTCCACACTAAACTTCCAAACCTCCGTAAAACACCAGCAGTTTCGTTCCCCATATCGCCTACCTATAAAAAACAGTGTTATCTATTAATTCGCTAGTTTCGGCTGTGTAGTCTTGGCGGTGGGTGGCGATCGTATCGGTGTGATCGATGCGCGCCCAGGACGCCCCCCAACTACCTCCCACCGCATCCGAAACGGCTTCGGTAGAGCGCATTAGCTTTATTACTGTAACAAGGCCTTCTCTGTACGAATATGTCACATGTACGATGTATGATGCACGATCTTCTGTGTACGAACATGTCACATACGATGCTTGAAGTGGTAATAACGTTGTTATTGGTTCATATTGGTTTTAAGTGGTCTATATTAAGTGTCTCTTGTTCATCATTAATTGTGTAGACAGGAATCAATTATATTCAAATTAGTTGTTCAATAACAACTAGTTTGAATGTTATTGGTTTCTGGTTGAAATTAGTTAATCAGTAGCATCTACCTATTTAATATGAATATTTTTAATTTCAGGTAAATTCGGTAAGTAGGTATCGCTGAAAGCTTCAGCGAGTGGTTAGTTGTATCGAAAAGGTGTAATGAAGTTTCCAAGACGTTTTAAAATAAACGATAGCTTTCTTATAATAAACCTAGCTTCACGTCTACCACTCAAAAACCTTACCACCCCAAACTTATATTAACAAAAAACCTCAAAAAACCACTCACAAACATTCTCCCCGTGAAACATTAGCACCATATCATTTGAAATATAATTCTCGTTAAAACCGGGAGGAGTTTCCAGGCAGGCTAGGTTTTCAAGGCTTGGTCTCCGCCGCCATTAGTATCGGTCGACGGGGCGACGTTGATCGATGGACGCCCTGCAACGTTCAGATGCACCCTCTTGCAGCTAGACCGTGCGTCAGCTTTTGTGCTGGAATATTTTTGGAAAAAATATCATGTAATTATTGTAGGGGGATATTGTAAGCAGTTTTTGTAAAGGAGGAATAGATCGTGTTGTGAGTGAGTAGGTAAAAAGTATCTGTTATGTTTAAAAGAGCTAAGTTGTATTTAATGACTGCAGTGTTTTGCACATTATGGTAAAAAAAAGTGTAGTTTTTGCTGTGAAACTTTTATATTACACGTCTGTGCTCATACGCCGTCCATTTAAAATAGTAAGGTATTAAAATGCAAATAAACCATAAAACATCACTATTATGATTACCCAAACTAATAAATGAGCTACATTTCGGTGGGCTATCAACCCACAAAGAAAGTTGGGCGGCTGTCAGAGTTAGCTGAAGTTGTTTGTACCGTCTG
>NDFZ01005470.1:118690-198453 GCA_002192655.3 Mamestra configurata
CTGCAAGCAGATCTCAAAAGAGTTGGCGATTTGCAGAATTTGTTTGAAAGAGTCACCGCGGCCCTGGAATGCAAAGGGCTTTAGAAAGAACACGGATGGGTTTTAGTCAGTAATAGTCTGACACGCACTTCCGCTCCACCCAGAGCGGAAAAAGTCATTAGATGATTTCCAATCTTTAAAAAAAAAACAGTTTGCGAAGAGCTTGGCTCAAGGCTTTGGTTGGCAGTTTTGTGGTGCGGTGATGATGATGATTCTTAGTCTTATTATCATGGGGATGATTATTAGGTACCTTAAAATCTACCTGCAAACTACAAACAGGAAAAGCAGACATTAACAACAGTTACTTTAAAACGGGAATAAATATTATGACCACCAGAAAATACTTCGATACCCTAAGCTTTTTTACCAAAAATATATACTTAAAACCAAAAAAATTAAGCCTAAAAAAATTCGATTACGACTGTAGTTCAAATTGTATTTGGGGACCAAATATAGTAAATGATCACCAAATTTTAGCGAGCAAATTTCTTCTTTAAACAAAATGTGTAGGTTAGGTTAGGTTAAAACTGTGACCTCCTACGCCAGAAACGACTTGCATTAATAGAAAGAAGAGATTGTTTTTAGTAGGTTACCCGGATACTAAATATTTGGCTTATTTGATAGGGTAACTTTGGTCATAATTTCATATTAAACTGCGGTTTTAATTTTGGTGATCATTTACTGTTTTTGGGTCAACTATGATTTGTTTGGAGTCATTTGCTTTAATAGGATAGCAAGATGTACAAGCTTTGGTTATAGTTTTAAATTAAAATGCGGTTTTATATTCTGGTGATCATTTCCTATTTTTGCCTGTGATATTTTACTAAATCAGGTGATCAGTTAAACATAAGCCCTTTAAAACTAGCCATCAAGTGGCCACAGAGTATCAAGAAGCGATTGGTTATCAATCAATGAGTAATCTTGATTGATTTTGACTGATTTTAATGAAACTTGGTATGCATACGCTAGAAATCCAGGTCTAAATAGTTAGTTAAGAACATTTTCGAAAAATGTTTAAGGGGGAAAGATAGAGTAATGTTTCACTTTCTTTAAATCGCTCTCTCTGTCCCTATAAACTGTTCCTAAAATATTCTCAACTAACTATTTAGACCTGGATATCTAGCATATGTGTACCAAGTTTAATTAAAATCAGTTCATTCATTTCCAAGAATAAGGACTTGAAAGTTTGTATGAAACACCGTGAGGAGTAAACACTCTTAACTGGTTTTAAGAGTATAAGGTACAATGGGGTTGACGTATCCGAGTGGATAAAAGCCCTTATTAATAAAGAATTTAAAAAAAATGACTAAGGTTCTCAATTTGATTGTTTTTCTGTAAGTTTGTTTGTTTTATTTTGATATCTTCGCCAATTGTCAACCGATTTTGGTGACTCTTTTTCTCCATGTAGGGTGTGTAGGGTACTAGTCAGTCTGCCAGGGTTGCGGAATTTGTTCGAAAGAGTCAACGCGGCCCTGGAACGCAAAGGGCTTAGGAAGGGACACGGATGGGTTTTAGTCAGTAAGAGTCTGACACGCCCTTCCGCTCCTTCCTCAAGAAGTCATTTGATGATTTCCCATCCTTAATAAAAAAGGGTACAAGTCAGTAAATATCTTGCTCCACTTTTCTTGGTTATTTCGGAGTATTTGGCCTTTTCTATCTCCACCTACGTTCCTTTGCTACCTGTAAAACTAAAAAAGCGGCAAACCCCAGTACAAAGTTAATCTAAAACTGACATTTGGACATTTATAAACGTATCGTTTATTGATAATGTGACCATGACGCTCAGCATCCTGCATGACACAATACTTACATAAGGTGCATTGTGATGTCAACGTACCGGTACCTACGCATTCATAAGAATCGCCTATATATTTTTAGAGTTATAGTCCTACAGAATACAGGCGTGGATATAAAATTTTATTCGAAACACGTGTAACGTTATAGTTATTTGACGTAGTGTTGTTTATTTGTATTGTTGATAGTTGCTAGGTATGTTCGAGTGTGTGAGATGTGTGGTTTAGAGCCATGTTCTAGAACAATATCTATAATATTAATCTCGACTCAAAATTGACAGATGTCGTACTATTTCTTGATCATTTTTCAAGCGATTTTCTCTTAAAGTAGTAATGAAATTTTATGGTCATACGAATATATGTAGAGCTAAATTTCACCCGCTGCTTCGCCTGCTTTAATATAGATTTCACAAAATTAGTAGCCTATAACCGTATCCAGCCAGGTCACGTCTATTTCTGTACCAAAATTTATCAAAATCGGTTCAGCGATTTAAACGTGACAAAGCGTAACAAACAAACTCTCTTTCGCATTCATAACATTAGCTAAGATTTTCGATACCTTTCCAGAAATCATAAAATAGGTATTTTCTCCGTTATTTCAACAGAAAATCGCTTTTGATTTTGACGTCATCATACCTAAATGTATTTATTCTCATTATCGTACTTACGATCTAATCGAAAGAAAATCCCTGAATTTGAAGTTTGATTAAGAAATATCTCGAAATGGTTGACGTAATAAAACGTTGATCAGTCAGGGATGTCCCACCTAGGGTCCCTCGAGATTAATTTAGCGGGTAGCGATCTGGGCGCCAATGTAGACGTCTAGATGGCGCTCCGAGCACACCGTAGCACGCGGCGCTCGCAGACTAACTTCCTACGATAAAATGCCCCGTAGCGCACAGTGATGTTACTGACGGGAAAATTTTCGGGATGATTGTGGAGTATTGGGAAAGTAAAGACTTTATTTATTAAAGGACAGTTTACGCTAATGCTAACTAACTATTATTGTTAATGCGAAGGTGAGTTTATTTGTTTGTTACGCTTTCATCATACCTAAATCGCTGAACCGATTTTGATGATTTTTTGTACACAGATAGATGGGACCTGGAGACGGTTACAGGCTATCTTTTTAATTTGCTCGCTAAAATCTATACGAATGAGAGCAAAGCTGTGGGCAAAAGCTAATATCATAAAAGTTTAAGTTTATCTCTACACCATCCTAAGGCCGACTGGTAGAAAATGCCTAATGCATTAACTTCGTCTTAGCCCATAATTTACTTGTGCAAAATAAACTAGTGGCCCGCCCCGGCTTCGCTCGGATGTACCTATATTTTTTTTTTCAGAAGAACCTTCTCCCGGCAATAATAAACACAGCAAAAAAGAATTAGCGAAATTGGTCCAGTCGTTCACGTGTGATGCCGTGACCAAGGGAAATAGGGATTCATTTTTATATATACTAGTGGCCCGCCCCGGCTTCGCCCGGATGTATAAATATATTTTTTTTCCAATTGTTTTTTGCATAAGAACATTTTGGATATAGGGATTCATTTTTATATATATATAGATATAGAAGATATGTACTAGTGGACCGCCCCGGCTTCGCCCGGATATTAATGTTTTTCATAAGAATCTTCTCCTGACAATAACAAACACAACAAAAAAAGAATTAGCGAAATGGGTCCAGCCGTTCTCGAGTTTTGCGCTTAGCAACACATTTAGCGATTCATTTTTATTACATAAATGGATATAGATGAATATCGTAAATCGCTGAAAATTCACCTATGCTTCTATACTGTAGCACCGTAACATACATAATATTCAAGTATTTTAATCACGTACCTAGGTAGGTACATAATTTTATTGAATTAGGCAATCAAAACACAAATTCAGTTTTTTTATTACCAAAGCTGAAACGCTGGTGCTTCTAGATAAGTTAATCCTTGCTACTCAGTCAATCAAGCTACGTCTACTCATATCTCCAGATTTCTTCAAATAATTTTGTGTTTACACTTAACAATTAATTGCGCTTGCGCTGCTGTGGGCCCGAGCAACCCAGCTGTCAAAAATGAAGTGATAAATGGGTGTAAAAAATATTGATTTAAATTAGAGCTTAAAGGTAATAACGATACCCTATAATAAAGTGTCACAAAAGTTCGGATCAGTTGTCTTTATTTATTTACTTAGGATCTCCAACAAAAAATATACACAATACACACATAAATGACAAATTACAATTAATTTAATTAATATCGAGTAGGTATACTCCTTCACTTACAGGAGACCACAGCATGCGCAGTTAACAACTAAGCTAACAAAGTTAAATTATTAAAAAGGAATAAAAGATTTAGAATTTCAGTCACTTGCAGCAAGACATGAATTCTTAAAATAAATAAATAAAGAAAAACATAATTGAAACAAAACAAAATTAAACAAACAATTTAAAATTGTCTTATAGAGCCATATATGACACTGGTTCCTGACTCGCTTTTCACTAACAATAATGACTTTATAGGTGACTAGCACTTCTCCCGCGACTTCGTCCGCGCGTATTTAATAGGTACTCCAAAAACTGCAACGCCCGATCTACCCCCTTTAGTTTTGGACAAAACGATTTTCATTAATTATCCAGCCATTTCTGCAGGTGAACGGGGTGCTTTGATTGAATAACTTTAACAAAAAGCGGTCATTGTGACTTAACCACAATAGTTAGACATATAGCCACGCGGGCTTTTTACTAGGTAATAATAAGTACTTTAAGTATGTAACACATTATTTTTATGTATCATCAATAGTTTTCGCAGCGCATGCGATGAAAGACATTTTATGACAAAATTTTTTACACCTTGCGTTACATAATTCAAGTTTTAGTAGGGATCCTTAATTATTTCTGGAATTTAATATAACCTATGTTACTTGGTGAAGATGCAGCTGTCTAACGGTGAAAGAATTTTTTAAATCGGATCAGTAGTTTTTGAGTCAAATCGTAACAAACAAACAAGTCTTTCCTCTTTGTAATATTAGTTTAATATGACAACTAGGGCCCAACCGTGTTACTAAAAACAAAAGCGCCAATAATTAAAGTTAAAAATATTAATAAATAATTTCTTGGAAACCAGCGCGTATGTAACTACAATCCGGAGACGATTAGTAACGCATCAGGACTCCACGAGAATTGCTTGGCGGTTGAACCACATATGTATATGTACCAGATGTATCTACTTACAAAACGTATGTAATTAGGACCGTAAACATAAGTTACAACACTGTTTGACCTTCAGGTCTTGTTGGGGGCCCCTTCGAAGGAAAAGTGATGGGAAAATACACATATGTTTGTGAACTCCTTCCTCCTCAATATTTTTATGTATTCCGTTTTTAAAAGCTATAGGTTAAATAGCGAATGGACGTATACGACGTATAGACAAACGAAAAAAGAGTATGTTAGGATCGTAGCGAAGACGTGCCAATGTCATCATGATTCCGTTGTGTTTTTTTTTTTAAAACAAGGGTTTAATTGTTTTCTTCTCTTCAAGCCCTTTTAATTGATACCCATATTAAAGAGGTTAAAAAAAATGTAATCCACCATCTTGGAGCGGCGGCCATATTGAATTTAGTGTAATATTACTAACTTTACAGCTTTCTACTCTTTAAGCCCCCTCATTTGATACTCATATTAAGGGGGTTGGTAAAAATCTGCAATTCGCCATCTTGGAGCGGCGGCCATATTGAAATTGTTACAATATTGAGTATTGCACATCGTATTGTCACCAGAACTAAAGGTGTATGCAAAATTTTAGCTCAATCGAATACCAACAAATGGTCGCAAAATGGTTTGCAAATTTTGACGGACAACTTATATACATACGAACAGTGCAAATAAAAACTTGTAAAGAGGAATAGCGTTATGCGTCTTGTGTAGCTCCGTCTCCCTCCACACCGGAATTACGATGATTTAAGACATCATAGTAGAGCCTCAGCTGGCGTTCTGTAGGTTTTGCCTACCTCCGTGCGAAAACTCGTGAGGTTAAGTATACATGTACGTTTATTAAGTTTAAATCCTAGATATATAGGTACCGATATAGATACCCTCAATCTCTGTTCTATTTCAGCCGCGAACCGGCTCGCGATTTCCTGTCAGAATTTGCGTTGAAATGCTGTCATATACAGCCGTTCACTAGTTCACTGTCATTGTCATTTGTCAGTTGCAATATTGTCGTAGTTCGTACTTGAAGTACTGTGAGGACTCACAGTTTGCACTCAAACAACTATAACAATAAATAGGCAGCATTCGTGTCCTAACTCATTGTCTAAACCTACCATCAATTACGTAGGTACCACCTAAACTTAAATCCACAAACTGCAGCGCATTCGGGAATTATCCTTCCTATTTCCCTACTTAATGGGAGACGAATGTCGTTAGAAGTCGCAAGTGCTCGTAAAATCCGGCAGTTTTCGTATTGTCCACATTGGTAGACAAGGAAACTTGTAAGACTGTAGTAGGAGAAAATGTGCGCGGTGTTAAACTAATATCGTTGTTCCCCGTTGTCGTACTGGAGGTAATTCCACAGTGTTGGTAGAAGGTATTTTGCTCTGTGGCGGTTGCTAAGCGTTTAGCACCGCAGTCTGAACTCCAAGCGAAGTAGGAATGGGGGGTGGAGGCAAGTGGAGCGGAGACGACTAATTGACCATCGACTACATGCAAATCGCTAATTACCGTCGTCGGTAGCCGAGCATCGTATATAAATAATGGTCGATACAATTATTTTCTATTGCCCGACCCGCGAATATCTGATAGTTATGCTAATATTAAAACTATGTACGGCCTGTAACATCGGCATTAAACTTTGAATTTTTTTGCGTGACTTGGTACATGAATGTTGCAGACTATTGTCTATTTATGGCTGTGACTTCGCCTTGGAAGCGTTCATGTGTTATCTACAAAGGTTACTGCGTACGTGTAGTTCGTTCGTAGTTTCAGTACTTAAGGCTGATGTGTGATTTTCAATACATTGTAAAAAAAATACGTGTGTAACGTTTGTGAGTCGTGATTACACATTTATTGTTTGTTTTACTTTGTTGAACTTCACACGTGTCAATTTGCTTGGAAACAATGCCTAATGCGCCTGCGCACCTGCTGCTGACGTTTCTTCTTACATGACATTAAATTGTACATCTTCTTTATTTCGCGAATTAATTCTGTCAGCTTGCTTGTCAGGATCTGTTGCGTAAATAATGGAGATACTTATGTTAAATGGCCTTGTTCCTGTTTTAGTAGATACTAATATAGGTGGATGAAGCATAGTTGGTTCCGAAACAGCAGTGGTAAGAAATGAAGTTGTCAATTATTAAAGCTGCTGGGCTGAGTCCAAATATAGCTACTGTGACTTGTCATTTTCTACGTCAGATTTAAAAAAAAAGTGAATAATGCGATACACGAAAAAAATTAAATACCAACTACATAAATAGTTCTATGTAATATAATCTTGAATTTATCCCTTCACTGACAGACAATACGTAGCCAAAACTGCTTGAAATTTTGAACAAGCACTCTTTATAATGAAGGTAGTGAAGATTCTTTTAATCGCCTTAAAAAAAGGACGTTTTCAATTCGACCGGTATCCATTCAAAATAGTGGGCCTATAATAACTTAACATTTTTTAATATGTAAATCTTTTAGTTTTTCTCTTCTTACTTATTGATTAAATAAATTTCAATTCTGAAGTCGGTTTAATATTTTTAAATTATTATTTTTTTAAAACATCTCCTGGAAGGAATGAAAGTTAGTTTTTCCATATTTGTTAACAACATGTAAGAACCTAATCGTCCTCTTGATGTAGCTTACCGTAATAGAGCAAAATCCCAGACATTATTAATTTTCTCAGTAACAAAATGTACGGCCCAAGCTAGCATGTACGCGTACGTTCAAAGTACATACTAACACTACTCTATTCCACACATTTTGTTACTTTGAAAATAAGTAACGTCTGGGTGCTCTGGGCTCTTGGATTATAATATTCGGCCAAGAAGCATAATAGAGCTGTGCATGACCAATTTTCATAATTGCAGGCGCACCTCAGATTTACCTGTAAATTGACCGTAAGTCCTTGACATTTCAGTTCACCTGCAACATATATAAATTTAGGTAGTTGGCACGTGATTGCCTTCTGCAATATAGAATTATAAAGTAGCTGACTGGCTCTTGGGCTCGGGTGACGGACGGGCGTTTTGGGTGACTGTGTTCATGTAAGTTTTTGACTTTCTGGTTTTGAAGAGCTGACTTCCTAGATGGAATGAATGACGTTTAATTTTGGTTTTGGTGTCCAAAAGGTGATTTTCGGCTTTTGACTGATTTCCACGCCAAGTAATTAGCTTTTTTATGGTATTCTGGTATTTATAAAGTGATTTGTAGGCTTGTCACTTGTGTTCATCATCATCTGCCTAGCCTTTTTTCCTAACTATATTGGGGTCGGCTTCCAGTCAAACCGGATTCAGCTGAATACCAGTATTTTACGTGGAGTGGCTGCCTACCAGACCTCCACAACCCATTAACTGGGTTGTGGGACCAACGGCTTAGCGGGCTTTCCGAGGCACGGAGGAAACCCGGTAAGTTAAGATGGTCACCCATCCACAGACCAACCTTGGCAAGCGTTGCTTAACCTTGATCGACCCGTGCGGCGTGCGGCATGTGTTATGGATGCAATTAATCTTGAATCTGTAAAAGCGATTTTTTTAATTGAATCTGATACTGATGTTGTATTGTAGAAACTAGGTACATAATTTTCCACTGAAATCCGACTGAACAACACTTTCATATAAAAGAATACAAGACGATGTTGAAATATGCAACGTATAAAGTAAAGAAGCTCAGTTAGGGAGGATAAGCTGTGCCAGTGGCGCCATCTAGACGTCTACATGGATGCTTAGCTAAATTAATTCGCACCCCAACAAAATGCATCACAGCATGTAACAAATATACAAGTATATGTAGGTATTGTGTTTGTATAGGTACGATGAATAGATTGTGTAAAATGTGATACGGCTAGAAAGGATGTGACTTGACTACTGAGATGACAGCATAATATAGAGATTTATGGAGGAACACAACCAGTTTCTTTTTTTTACTAGCTGCTGTCAGAAAAAGCTAGCAATAAAAAAAATGGAAAAATATCTGAATACTTATTTAACCAAAAATATTGAAAAATATATGTCCTGTACCAGGACATGGTTTACCCGTATGCCAAGTTTCATCCAAATCCGTTCAGCCGTTAACGTGAAGAGGACAAGAGATAAAGTTATTTTCGCATTTATATTAATTAGCTCTAGTAAGTATGTATCGGTGGCTCGCATTTGATTATTATCTCACCTTATGGGTTGCGATGACGTGGTCGACGACGGAGTTCACTTGTCTAGAAGTAACTCATTCACTCCCGAGTTAAACACCCCCTTTTTTAAGAATGGGACATCATCAAATGACTTCGTACGCTCTGGGTGGAGCGGAAGGGCGTGTCAGACTCTCACTGACTAAAACCCATCCGTGTTCCTTCTAAAGCCCTTTGCGTTCCAGGGCCGCGGTGACTCTTTCGAACAAATTCCGCAACCCTGGCAGGCTCAGGCCCTCGCTGGCCCCGTCTCCTAGGCTGACATCTCTTTGAGGCGCGCGTGCAACACAACGTACCCGGGCCTGGTGGTGATCGGACAGCGAGCTACCCAACGCTCGCGGGAAAACTTCTTCTGTAGCAGTTAAAAACCATCTGGTTGTAGATTTCAGGTAACACAGACTCCACCATGTACTGGTGCAGTGGCATGCTGCGCCAACCTCAAATAAACTTAGCATAAAGGTCGGAGGATACTGATATGTATAACTAATATGGACCACGGAAACACTGTCACAAGAAGAAAAAGGCATCTGCGGCGTTGAAGGATATTTTTATCAGCTTCTTTACCAGCCGAAGATTATTAGGCAGGAGATAGGTGGCCATTTTCGAAGTAGTGTGGCGTGAACTAGATCCTCATACGTTCAAGTGTATAAGCACTTGGGTTGCACCGCATTCTCATTGGGCCTATAAAACCAAACCCCAATTTGCCAAGTTGTGTTTGTAGCAGCCTGTCTGGGTGCGCTTCAATGCTTTCTGTAACCCTGGCTTTGGCGCTTTGGCTGTTGTTCTAAGGGTTTTAGAAAGTCGGATGATTGGGGGTGCCGCTCTTAACACAGTTTGCTTGCTTCCAAAGTTTTCATGAAGTACATGTTTAGAAAGAGGGACCGAAATTAAGGAATTATGAAATTGATTTTCTGTTAGACATTCATTACCTAATCAGGAATCGGAGAAAAATACTGGTACATTTAGAAATGAGAAAACCATTGCAAATTGTGTTGAGATTCTATTACCGTTTTATATATTATTATCTTTTTATGCCCTCTTTTAAAGAGCGGACGAACAAATTAAAATGTTGGAATTTAACATAGGTAGGTATTTTTTTGCGTGACTCATGTATAGATATGTCCTCAATAGAATATGTAGGTGCCTATTTAGGTTATGTATGTATCACTTTAAACTTTATTTATTTTCAGGTGTTACCACACCAATCGATCGATGCCATCGATCGACGTTGATCGATTGGTATGATAGCTTTGGCTGATCGACGGATACCGGGCGATAAATAATTGAAACCAACCAATTTGTGTGGTAGAAGTAGAAGCCATCGATCGACGTCGACTGATTCATTCTACCATCGATCGACGATCAATCGATTGGTCTAGTAGAAACTATCGATCGACGTCGACTAATCAATTATTCTATCATCGATTGATGGCATCGATCGACGATCGATCGATTGGTGTGGTAGCACCTTACGTAACAGTGACGCAAAAACTAACTAAACTTCAACAAAATAATAGGTAAAACGTCAAAAAGATGGACGCACTTAAATTTGCATAGGTATACAATTCTAAACGTGTTTCCGTCAGTCAATAATATGGAGTACGGTAATGTTAATAACTTTTTATTGGAAACTGAATATAAGAGCATTAAAATAAACATGAATAACCAATTACGGTGTTGTTATAAATATTTACAGGCGAATGCAAAAGGCTTCATTTTGTGAGTATTGAAATAATGTTAGGTACGTCCAATTTCATTGAATTTTAATATCGTATGAATGGTACTTGTGTGTCCTGCTTTTCCTTCTGTTTGCAAAAGCTTATGAAAATACGTAATAATAGCATTCAGTGGGCAGGTAATTTAAAAGTTTATGCAACTGTTTGTTTGACGGGTTGTTGAATACACAGACAGATAATATTATTTTTATAATTAATTAATTTATGTTGAAGTAAAGATATTCTATTTGTTGACCACCAAGTTTATGTGTTTACACTGGTTAACTTTAAATTTATTGATATAATCTTTCATGGGATGGGAGCCCATGAATGTGCCACTTTTACAATGGGTTAGACTCTGAAGTACAGACGCCAGCAAATCAAGCTAGAACCACGACATGCATCTACTTTATATTTTTCTTTTTTTTTTTTTTCTTTTTTAGTTTTAAACGTCTCTTTACTAATATAATTTAAGAACGACTTACACTATCGTTTAGGGTTTAGTTTAAGAAAAATAAAATTATGTATGTTGTCGTTTTATGGCAATTAAATACTTTTTTCTTTCTGTTTTTTTCTTCTTTTTTGAACCTAATGCTTTAGCAATAACGTTGAAAATCTGATAGTGAAATTTGACACACTGTTGTAGCTTGATGTGCTAGTGTCTGTACAAGATCAAACATCTAGCTAAGTAGGCGCCTATGTTCGTATTATGACATAATTTACGTCATCATATCAGCCAATTGCTGTCCACTGCTGAATGTAAGCCTCCCCCAAAGATCGCCAACCATCCCGGTCCTGAGCGGTCTTAATAATTTACGTACTCGTACTTAATAGCTATCAATTTAATCGTCCTATAGAAATTAGTTAACAGTCAAAGTTGCTCATAGGTAGTTAGTATTGGGAATACGAGGAACTTTACCTATGTACTCTGAAGTTTAGAATGATTTCCGATAAATTAAAAGCCAGTATCAAAATTTTTTGTAGAATTTCTTGCCGGTTTTTTCCATCTAAAGCCGAACGGCCAATTGGTACTGAAGTAGTTTCTCTCGTTTATGAGTATAGGTATATTAAAAATATTCCAAAATGAATTGAAATGCCAATCCAATGTATTTTTATAGTTTCTATATGATAAAGAAACAAATATATAGGTACTCATAGCACTTTTTCCTCATTGAACAAGTAGAACGGCTTAACAGAATATTATTAATAAAAAAATATATAAAAGTACGTGTCTTTTTGTCGTCACATTAAGCGGGCGCTGGGGGTGTCACAGTGCTGTCATGCAATACTGCAATCATAGCGTGTATTGCGACCGGCGGCGCGACGTTCTTTCTGTACTCGAAAAATAACCAACGATAAACCTGTATGTATTTATTATATGTCGTCTTCGGAAAGTTTTGGGGTGGCTTTGGTTTTTATTTCGGTAGCTTGTAAAATATAGAATGCTTAGCTACTAGTTGGAAGTTTATATTGAAAAAAAGTAGGAAAGTACATACCTTTAGCAGTCGTCGTAGTTTGTATCTTGAAAAATAATCAACTATACTTAAACATATATATTTATTAGGTAAATGTCGTTTTCGGAAAGTTTTGGGGTGGCTCTGGTTTTTTTTTTCGGTTGCTTGTAAAATATAGAATGCTTAGCTTCTAGTTGGAAGATTATATTGAAAAACTTAGGTACATACTTTTAGCAGCCATCGTCGTTTGTATCTTGAAAAATAACCAACTATAAACCTGTACATTTATTAGGTAAATGTCGTTTTCGGAAAGTTTTGGGGTGGCTCTGGTTTTTTTTTGGTAGTTTGTAAAATTACAATACTTAGGTAACTGCTAGTTGGAAGAATATCTAGAAAAAGTAGCCGTCATCTGCGTCATTCGTATCTTGAATAATAACCAGCCAATAAAAATATACATTTATGTACCCTTTTCGGAAACTTTTGGGGTGAGCTTGGTTTAGTTGATTTTTTTTCAGTAGTTTATAAAAAAGGTAGAATTCTACTGGCTAGTAGAATCTATTGAAAAAGTACCTTTGGCGACGTTGTTTTGTCACGAATATTTATATTACATCCTTTCTGGAAAGTTTGGAATGTTGCTTTTTTCAGTAGTTTATAAAAAAGTAAGAATTTTACTGACTGGTAGAATCTATGGTCCAGGCAAATTACGCCAAAATTTAGGCTAACTTTGCAATAATTCTTAACTCTGATTTTTTGCCGTTAACATATAGAAATATGTCAAAATGTATCCCGCAAAATGTTAAACCCCGCATGTACGTTTTTTTAATGTAAAATCTAATTTCAATAATACCTTGATGGAAAAAAAAATACTGGCATGTTAATTTGGAGCATTTGTAGAAGAGATCGTATCGAGAGAGAGAGTTTTACAAGAAGGTCAGAAAATTAAACATTTTTAATCCGTGCGACTATTTTTTTTAAAGAATGTAATTGTTTAATTTTGTACTTCAAGCTAAAAAATAACTGCTTTCTTTTCATAAAATTACTTAATTAAACATCTCAATTCACTAACCAACAAAATTGAACATTATCTGTTGGCGCAAGTTATTAATATCAGATTGTTTGCGATTGTGATTCAGGGAAAAATGGCTATATAAAAAATTAAATACAAAAATCAATATTTCAAATTTACGTATTTATTTTTTAATGACATTTCTCTTGGCGAAAATGTTTAATTCTGACTGAATAAATTAGTTTTACCTATTATTTACATAATGTAAAAAGAACATAACATATAACTTGATTTTCCTAGCTTTTATAGAAATAAACGCGTTTTTCTTTTGTTCAGAATGACCCGGTGGTGGAAAATGTTTAATGTGTTATTATTCTAAGTATTCTAAGGACGTAGGTGTCGATTTTTTATCACTGTAAAGTTGAACAGTTTCAAGGCAAATCATGTCGCATAAATAAGACAAAACTATACCTAAGTACTTACACACGTAGGTAAGTAGTTACATATTTTACGAGTACCGACATCTAATATGTATATTAAATACCTACATGAGTCAGGCAGCAATATAAAATAGTAGGTACTTTATGGGCACTGCAGAACCGTTAATAAAACAGCGATATTATTTGCTCCATTATACAGTCTACATCTGTAATATTAGAAATAATAAATTCACACTGGTACATACATTCCTTATATAAACACATCGTAAGGGCTGATTCATTGTGATGCAGGAGGGAGAAAGAATTGGTGGCCTTTGCTTGGGAATGGGCAAGCCACTTCTGACGTCTCTTTATAGAAAATGAATCCCTATTTCCCTTGGTCACGGCACCACGCGTGAACGACTGAACCAATTTCGCGAATTCTTTTTTGTGGTGTTTGTTATTGTCAAAAGGAAATTTTGAAATGTCATCAATGAAAAAGCCTTTTCGGGAGGGCTGATTCTAGGCGACGCAGGAGAAAGTACCTAAAGAATTTGCTTGGCAGAAAAAAACATAAAAACATCGTTTGCAGAATTCACGGATTAAAAAAATAGATGATGCAGGAGAGAGTACTTAAAAGAATGGTAAGGCCTTTATTTGGCAGGGAACATAAAAAAATCGCTTGCGAAATCCAAGCATTTCGAAAAATTCGAATCCCAAAACGGTTCTTATTAGGTACAACTGGCCATATACATAATATATTCCGGTGTACAGAACGAGCTTATCCTGATAGGTTAGAGCCGCAATTTTCACAATAGCGTGGCCATTAAAATAAAAAAGGCAACTGAAAAGCCCGAAGTTCTGTGTGCATTAGGTGCATTCGGAGTCACGCACGGATACCGTGACACGCAATACGGCTGTTGTCACGTCATTTTGATGCTACAGGTATTAATATTTAAGGAGCTGTAACTAATAATTCATTTTACAATTTTTCAGGATTATTAGTCATAGTTAAGCAGGGGAGAGGGCTGTAAAAACGTGTTGCGCTAACTCTAAGCATCATGGGGCGAGAGCAGGAAGATGATGATTCATCACATATTCAACTACCATTGATTTGGTCTTGGATTTTCATCTTTATTTTCGGAAAAATAGAATCGATTGCGAAAAACAGTAAAACTTTTCAAACCAACATAAAGGTGCAAGTTCAATTCAACAGTCTGTTAATATTTATAAAAAGCAATATATATTGCAGCCCTAACCGACAATAACCTTTGTTTATTTACACATCTCAACGATCGCATGTGAGACAAAACACGGAAACAGTGATAAAATAACATTTTTACGTTCAAAGAGCGAATATTCGTTATATTGGTTTGTGGTGTTATTCAATTTAATTGGTGTCTGCGTGTTCCACCGGCTAGGCTGCGCGTGCACATGCCCACGTAACCTTCACTGACCTTTGTCATGCGTATCGTTAGTGCGTGCACAAATATATCATATTTAATACGAGCTCATAAGATTTTTTATATCGCAACTGTAATATATATGAGATTCTTTTACTTTATTTAACTGGTATGTCGTTAACGCGTTATGGACGACGCAGTGTCACGCGGCAACCAGCTAGTGTCATGCAATATCGCCATTTTAATGTGCATGCCTCTGCATAGGGGTGAAAAACACATTCATGATTGATCATAGTAATTAATACCGTATAAATTATAATGATTGAATTGTGCCGTTCTATATAGGGTATGCTGTAATTCTCTATCGTTGCATTTTCAATAGATAAACATGACCCTTTTTAAATATAAATTGAGTGATTAAGCTTCTTTATACCCATGTAACGACACTGCAGTTATGTGGGATTGCCACAAAAACTTCATACGTTAGAAGATTACGAATAGATATATCATGAAACTTTACTAAGGCTCATGGGAAATCGCATTTGGTTAAACGTCGACTTATCTTAAACCGAGTCCCATTTTTACGTTACTTTAAAGTTGCAGAGACAAGAAAGCTGCTTTGTAGGAGGAAGACCACACTTGAGAACTACGCTTGAAGACATTTATTTGTAGCAGGATATATTAGAAGATTTGTTTGGCTGAATGTGTAATGTTAGCAATAAAGTAATAGAGAAACCGTTTTCATTTTCCAAAACATTTAACAACTTTGAAAAGTTTTTCATAAAACTTGCAATTAATTCTTTGAGGAGTATAAACTTTCATAACGCGAACGATGTACGATGAAGAAATTACTTACTTCAAAACATCTAAATTCAATTTAAAATAAAGTAATAGCTACAGCGCAAATATTTTCATGAAAATAATTCACCTCGCTCAAAGCTAACTGAAGTGCAGAAAATGTAAAATAGAGCAAGAAAATAATAAGTTATCGTGGAACATTCCAAGCGTAGGTAGAAGTCAACGCACTCTCTTATGTTAGGAGCGTCTTCCACATAATGTTCTAGAAAATCCCTGCAGCATTTGTGCGCTACGGGGGTGGAAGTAGTGGGAGGTATGAAGTTGATAACCTGGATCGGGAGCGAGGGCGCAGGGTCGCGGACCCTGCCGCACGACCGCACCCAATCTAAACCTTACTACCCTCAGCTCTAACTACCCAGCCGACACAGATCCGACAAGCTCACATAGAATAGTATTATACCTACTTGTTGGGATAACGAAAAAATCAAAAAGATTTACGATGTTTTTTAATCAATACTGGACCTGATAAAAGCACAATGGGATTTCAGACGGACACCGTCGTTTTATGGCAGGTAATTTTTTTTCGTACGGTTCCCTTCGTACGTTTGGTTCATGGACTGAAGACAGAGAATCATGCTTTCACAGGTTACAGAACCTAGCTTAAAAACATGTCTTTCAGAAGTAAACCTTTTACTATGCCAACCATATATATGAAATTTTTTAATCAAATTTGACCACAAAAACCAACTAATTAAACAGTTTTAAAACATCAAAGCAGTGTAACTTCTCCCTGTCCACATTTCCATGTTAGTTGAGTTTTACATGAATTTTTATACGGTAAGCTGAGGGGGTGTTATTAAAAGTTGAGATAAGATTCGAGACGATGCGGTGCACGCCATCAAATAGCTCATGACGTGTTTTGTCAAGATATTGTGAGAACACGAAATAGAAATGAGGTCTCCCTGATTATGGTGGAGAAAACTTTCATAATTTCGAAAGTGTTTTTTACTGAAAGTAAACTGAACATGGTGGAGGTCTAGCCCAGGTGTAACATGATTGATGTAAAATTGTACACCGTTTTACCTGATTTAAAAACGTAAGAAAATAATTTTGATAAGCTTCAGTAAAGTGCTACTTATTGTCACATGTAAACCTAAAATGGTTTTTGGGCGAAACAAAATGCCTCGCACAGTATGCTCGAATTTCAGTGAGGAAACAGTTGTTCTAGAACAGATATTCAAAACGGTAGATCAAAGAACCTGCAACTTGAAAGTCTTCGTTGAAGCATTTTCTTCTTCGAAATTATTGAAAGGCACGGTGCACTATATTCAGTTCAATCAAACTATTATTTAAACCAAGCTTTTCAGAAAATCAAGAGACAAATTCCAAAATGAAAATCTCATAGGGGGCAAAACACAAATTCACGGATAGCTCGAAGTTCATCGGCCAGGCTGCAATTGGAACGACGTTCTCAAATCATAAAGGCATTGACACAAGAGGGGGTTCCAAAATTCCTGCATAGGGGGCAATGCCACCCGATAGAGTTGCGTGCAAGTTGAACGGACCTAGACGCTCAGTTTAGGCGAGTTGACATCTATATTCTATACAATGTCTTATATAACGTAACTACCTTTGTGTTTAAGGAAAATTTTGAAATTGTTAGTCAGTATTTTGGGTTCGAGAGTTCAGTTTTTGTTTGATATTTTGAATTTCCCATCACATCATATAGATCCTAACAATGAGGTTAAGGATTAATATGATTTGATACAATAAAAGAGAATAGAAGTGTGTTTTTGTATAGGGTTTGTTACGAATAACCATCTACCATAATGATCTACATTGCACCATTAGATGAAAAAAACATCTTTGACAGTCGTTACGGATACTCAGAAACCAGAAAATCTAACACCAGTCATGCCAAGGGTACTTCTACTCAGACACTAGGTTGTCCATTTTACGTGCGCCTCAAAGAGATGTCAGCATAGGAGACGGGGCCCGCTAGGGCCAGAGCCTGCCAGGGTTGCGGAATTTGTTCGGAAGAGTCACCGCGGCCCTGGAACGCAAAGGGCTTTAGAAGGAACACGGATGGGTTTTAATCAGTAAGAGTCTGACACGCCCTTCCGCTCCATCCAGAGCGGAAGAAGTCATTTGATGATATCCAATCAAATTTAATTTCTTCGACAAGATGAAATAGATTACAAATGTTCAAAATACATAAGTAACAACCATCCATCAATCTCTCAAATTTTAATAGATTATTGTTTCAACGTAAAAACTGATTTCAGTAGAACCTGCAGACATTTGCTATAGCTACCTATAACTGTCCACCACTATTAAGGATGTTAACCTTTGAGGATCGGAGACTCGTCAACTAATCGATACGAGGGTGGAAGGGTAATCGGATAAGCCTGTTTTGATATCAAATATTTTATGAGTGGTGGGTATATTCCAGGCAAAATGGCAAATTTACTTTTATAGTGTGGGTGTTTTGTATTTTGGGTTTAGCAGAGTTCTTTTTTTTTTGTATCTTTTGAATTCCAAAATTGAAAACTTGGAAAATTTGAAAATTCACTTGCCTGACCATGAGAGGTACCTAGAGGAACGCACTTTCATCACCTAGGGCCATACACGTCACTTCTTAAAACCTTCATGATTTCGGTGTGGGGAGAAGAAGCAGCATAGACTGTCCCTTTTCACAATGGAGTCATAGTCGGGCTCCGGATTTTGTATTTGCTAGCTCACGATCACAAAGGTGGACTGAAAGATCATCTATAGGTACTAATATAATAAAGCTGAAGAGTTTGTTTAATATATTTGAACGCGCTAATCTCTGGAATACCCAGTCGGATTTGGAAAATTATTTTTGTATATTATAGCCACATTCATGAAGAAGGCTATAGGGGAACGGGAAAAAACGGGATATGTGCGTACGCGGGTAAAAGCTAGTTAACATTATAATGCGTATCTGTCTTGCATATCCTAAGTATGCATTGTACATAGAACACCTTTCTCATTAAACCAAATCTTTTAATTTATCTCACGTATACACTTTACTCGTATCTCACTTTTTCACTAAACGTTTCCAAACGTCTTTTATAATGCGCACAGCAAAGGAGTGGAACTCTCTGCCTGCGTCTGTGTTTCCGAACGCATACGACCCTAATCTCTTCAAAATTAGAGTGAACAGGCTTCTTCTGGGTAAGCTCGCTCCATCGTCGACTTTGTCTCTGTCATCTATGACCTAGACTAGAGTCAAGAGCAAACCCATATNCCAATTCGCACTAAACGTTTCCAAACGTCTTTTATAATGCGCACAGCAAAGGAGTGGAACTCTCTGCCTGCGTCTGTGTTTCCGAACGCATACGACCCTAATCTCTTCAAAATTAGAGTGAACAGGCTTCTTCTGGGTAAGCTCGCTCCATCGTCGACTTTGTCTCTGTCATCTATGATCTAGACTAGAGTCAAGAGCAAACCCATATTAAATAAAAAAAAAAAAAAATCACAATCATTTACAAATAATTATATTATATTTCATCGACCAAGACTCTAAACAAGATAGGCGTATCCATGATTGAATTGCTACAAATTGTAGGCCTAAGGTCTGGATTCCCGTCATAATGGTATTAGAAGTTGGCGTAAACTGGCCAACGTTTGACCTGGGGGCAACAACACTGAAGTGTGTGTACCTACATGTCCTGCTATGGCATTCTATGAATCGTTTATTTGTTTCCTTGACGCGTGATTATTTCGGAAAGGACTGGTTGAATTAAAAGTTCAGTAGCCGCCTACTGCAAGGGCTGGTTTGAGGTGGAGGTAAAGAATATCTGGAAGGATTTGGCGGTGGCCTTTGCCCAGCATTGGGAAAATAAAAAAAAAACAGTTTTGCGTTAGGGGTGAGGTTGTGCTGATAGTTCTTAGAATTTAAATAAGGTTTGATAAAGTCATCATTATTTAATAATAAAGAGGATTCGAAAATAGAGTAGAAACTTCGGTCAAGACAATGGGTGGTTACAGTTCTCGAAATGATATCGCCATAAGTCGTAACGAATATCGGTGTTTTGAATGCCGTCAAGTAACACCCTAACAGTAGGTAATCAATACTTTATTATTACATTACTGTTAAGTTAATAACAGTAGTTACAGCGGGATATGAAAATGCCCCATATTTAGCTGCAGGTATGTCTGATTGCCCCTCCTTGGACAAAATCTAAAGAAAATAATTAAGAATAGTGAATAGCATAGGTACATCTGGGTTATGCATGAAAGTCGACAGTCAGGAAAAGCAACTTTTGAGAAAGTCAAGACGATTACGAAGTACAAATGATTTTGGCCTCGAGTTTGTTATGGCCAAGGAAATAATCGGTAGGATATAATCAGCATTAGAATTTGGATTGTAACCCTTGAAAGTTCACATATCAACTTTGCTCGATACTAACAGGCTTATTCATAATAAAAAAATAACCTTATTCATAGTTTGAAGTACTAATTAGCAGATTCTTTTTTAAATTTTCTATCGAGAATTCGAATTTAGAATCCTCTAACCAGTTTTTTTTTTATGAATATGCGTGCCAAACGAAATCACAACGATCCTACTTGAGATAGTCGATACTCAAAATCTAGTATTTTTACCGTAGTCATGAAAGTGAATTAAAAAAAATACTAGGTATTGCCAATATTCCTATTACCTTTTCCAATTAGGTTCGATAACACGAGTATTTGTCGCATCATTGGGTTCACGACATTTGTAAGGTAGGGTTGGAACTCAAGACCTCTAGAACTTCCGTCCAACGCCCTAGGCCGGGTAAGCATCGTTAATTTACTAAGTGACGGGAAGGTTTAAGACCTATACGAGATTCACTGAACTAAGGGACAGTAAAATATTTAGGATTATAAAAGCCAGTTTTCATTAACGCTGGATGACATCATAAAATGATGCCTCTCTTGAAACATTTTGAAATTAAACATTTTGACAATAGACATTACGACATTTATATTCCTCATTGTATGATACGCAAGAGATTTTTTTTAATCATTCATTTTTTAGACTGATCAGTAGTAAATTCTGACTAACATTCATAATAATTGTTATGATTGTAACTATATTATTAAAATACAAATCTAATATTTTTGCATGCAATGCAAAATATATTATTTTTCAAATATTCCAACTTATATGTACCTATACCTACATTATCAACAAATAAATGATTTCTTTGTTTCTTTCTATCTTTCCTAAATATATCTATAGTGCGGTACAAGTTACAGTTCTTTAATTTTGGTATCGCTAGGCTTTATTTTTTATTAGGCTCACTCTGACCTCTATCTCGCCTGATGGTAAGCGATGGTGTGGTCGACGATGGATCATGATTGCCTAGAAGTAACCTATGCACTCTTGACTTGACTTAAAGACCCCAGGTTGTAGCTAACAGGAAACACAGGCTCCGACCAGGAATTCGACTCTTTGAACTAGGTACTGAAACTTTGCGTTATAAAAAGAAAAAGAAAGAAAGAAAACACGTTTATGCCGCCAGAAATGACGCACAAAAACACAACATTAAAAGAAAATAACACCACTAACTAAAAACTAAATAAAAACTGTAACACGGACAAACTATGTCTGGACCGGACATTACCTACCGCGATTCTCTGGTCACACCACAGTTGTCTATGGCATGATGTCCGGCACTGACTGACAATGACAAGTTGACAATATGAAACAAAACAAACAACAATAATAAAATCAGTCTTGTAGTAGCAACATTTTCTTTTTAAGGTGGTCCAAGCATTATGACTATGGGATCGTGGTTCCATTCCTAGGTCGGGCAAAAGTGAAATTGGGCTTTTCCATTGGGAATTTGTCAGTTACGGCTGGGAGTCTGGACTATCGGCTCGTGAAATTATGTGCATCTACCTTGTCCAGTGGATTGTGTTTTAATAATTCTGGAATGTTCTTCCAGGCAGTGGTCGACATTGTTTTCATATAAATTAGGGGTAAAGTGGAGTTTGAGCTTTGTACCATGATAAAGGTTATGAAGTTCCTACAAGTTTTTTGCCCGGTTTCATTAATACTACACTGAGATCTACCTAATGCCAAAAAAACCTTTTTAGTTCAGGTTTTTTTTTTAATCCATAGAAAAGCAAGATCCATTAGTCCCCAGACGTTACTTATTTTCTCAGTAGGTAACAAAATGCGTGGGATAGAGAACTGTTAGGCTTTGAAAGTAGGTACGTATATCTGTTAGCTTGGGCCGACGGCCAATTTACCGGTACCAGGTGCTAAAGTTACGCAAAACCTTTACAAGAGAGTTATGTTTTCAATAAGCACGTTATGTAGGTATGTTTTACAAAAAATTGCTAAATAATTTACAAAAGACTATTTTACGAGATAGAAAAAATATAATTCCATTTAGTCCGCCTGTTAGATTTTCAAAAAATATTGGACAGGTATTTAAAAAAAAAAAATTAAGATGACGCGCATAAAAGTTCAACAGCGGGGTTTGGTGACGTCACTTCGCTAGTAAAAATTGTACTATCGTAGTGACGTCACGCGAGTTTCAACGCACTGTTTCGTCTTCATTTTTTAACGTGAAAAATCAAAGAATATGTGTCCAATATTTTATGGGAATGTGTCTGACGGACTAATGACATTTTTTCAGTAAGATACCCTTATAGAGGTTGGAACTATAATCTTTTAACAATATGCTAACGTTTCAACTATAGTAACGTCAATTTACACCAAGACTAAGTGACACCTAAATGTCAAAATACATTTTCGCCTTATTGTCGAAAGCTGAAACCGAACAGCTAGCTTTGTTAAGGTGTCAAATGGTGCTAGTGTTAACGGGCATAAATTTCTCTATCATTTGCCATTTCTGGCCTTTTTGCTGCCATTGACGAGTACGTCAATCAGGAGAATGCGGTACTCAATTATCAACCTACCTATCCTCCATCCATCCGTTGATGTTGTGATCACTTCTTAAGCTTTCTGTTATTTTCCTTAGATTTATTTTATTTGTGTCTCTCTATATCTGTTTTTAGTTGAATATACTGTACGACGTCATGCGGCGATGCCAAGACTTTTCATTTCCTTGCCCATTCGGTCGACTCGTAAATGATGAATGAAATTCTTCTCTAATAAAGCGCCGGCGGCTTGGCTAGCTTAGAGTTGTGGCTTTGCCTGTTTTTGATTTGAGATTGTTTTTGTATTTTTCTACTGCTTTCTTTGAAAATCCTAGGAGGCGTGTCTTTCTATTTACCTTTGTGTGAGAAGAGTGTGAGTTACTTTAGCATACGGTCACATAATACAATAATATTCCCTAAGGTAGGAACGAATAAGTAAAGTAAGTGTAAGTGTAAACATAGAGTCAAAGTTAATTCATTTATTTCAACTATACCATTAAAAGGCTCTTTTGAACGTCTAATTTACAGTTTGAAATTAAAATATTATAGTGACTCTAGTTGTCCATTCGCAAAAAGTAGATTCTTATGGAGAAGAACGGACAAGAAACTCCATAGATATATATGTATACTGACTATTAATACTAATTTTATATGTAAATTGTAAATACACACCAAACATTAACGGTTAACAAAGAGAACAAGTTAGCACTTGAAGTCTCTTTTTGTCTTACACAGACACACACGTACGCACACAAACACACCATTCGCTCTACACTATCACTCCACACTATCACTCCACATTCACCTATCCTTATCATTATCTGAGATTGTGAAATAAACTGTTTTATTTCATTTTATTTTCATTTATATTTGTACCTGCTTTGTGCTTAACAGGCTCTGTATAAATGTACATAGATATGGTTGAGTAAGGTCTTCTGTTACAGGTATTTTCATATTTAAAAGAAGGCCTCCACAACATACTTGTAAAATCTGTTGTTCACGAAATAAATGATTGTTATTATTTGTGTATGGGTACAAGAATTCAGAAACTTTAGTGCGAGATTTTAAATGTTCTAGATCGCCTTAACGTAAACGTTCACTTGTGTCAATTTCCTTCTAATAAACTTTTGCATAATCAGTATAAGCTGGCCTCTCATTCTATTAAAACTGCGTACTACGCTAGGCTAGCTCAAAGCATTACAAAGCTTTGATCTGATCTGGCCTAGCAACCACCAGGAAACAGTTCTCAGTACATTTCGAATTGATCGCCAAAACGGTCTGGCTTATATGGCCGGACAACTGCTAACTGAAGTCAGTCTTAAAAAAAAAACAAGCATTTAAATAAAGAACGCATTCTAAACAATCAAATAGACAAACGAACTTCAATCTTCTTTTCGCTGTACTTTAATAAACATTCTAGGATTTCCTAGAACTCAATACGAGGTAAAGTTTCTTGACACTGCAATTTGAGACCGTTAAGAAATTGGAGAGGTTACTGAAACTGCTTATCTATTTACGTTTTTACTATGAATGACACTGCTGATAACGCATCATCGACGGTAGACATCCAGTCGTCACGTAGTCAACTGATACTTTATATATTATGTATCAGCATACTTGTGTTATTACATAAAGTTGTTGAATTATGTTGTTGGAATGTTTGCTTAAAGTCGTGGGATTAGAGAGGAGAAAACTTTATTTTAAGGTACTGTAAAATAGAAAATGATTGAAGAAAATGTAGGTATTTCGTATTATGGATAGGTACTATCTTCATTCAAATGTGCATTGTACAGACTCCAGCACATCATGATATAACAATCTGTCAATTTTCTTTAATTGATTTTCAACTTTATCCCTAAAGCATTCGGGTTCAAAGTTGAAAATTTGACAGTTTCGGGTTGCTTGTTGCAGCCGAAATGACTCTGCTGGACGTTTAAGCTCAAGGATAAAGCAACGCAATAAGAAAGCTAAGTATACCAGTGTAATATTCGGCGATCATTCAATAAACCGTTATTTTCTTTCAGCCTATTGTGTCCCACTGCGGGGCAAAGGCCTCCCCCTTATCGTTCCAGACAGTCTATTCTTCAGCCTTCGTGGTGTGCATCGTACCGACTAAAGCTTTAGATAAAGATTACTATCTAATTTAATAAATGCCTGTAAAAATTAATCCAGAAACAAGCTGTCCAAATCTTATTTAATCTACATAATTTTGTCTACCCAATTACATAAATCAATAAATTTCATGTTGAAATGTTACCAAGACAATAATTCGCAATAAAATTATCATAAAAACCAGTAACTGAATACCTACTGCAGCGTTAGTTAATAAATGTATCTACAATTGTACGGTTCACAAAAAATATGTGTTTGAAAACACGCATTAGGGTTAAAAAGTCTTTGTTGTCAAGTACAACTTCTTTAAAGTATATTTTGTTGCTTACTTTAAACATTTGGAATTGCGAAAATTTAATTTATTGTTATAAACTAAAGGGCAATTCTCGTACTTAAAAGTGTTCAAATTCAAGTGGCAATATTATCTTCTTGAATCGCCTCTGACGTAGTTATGCCGTAGGCTGAATTTAATGTCAACTTAACATTTTATTTACATATGAATAATGATGAATATATAATATTTTATTTATAAATAATAATTTAATTATATATTAATAATAATTAATTAATGTATAAATATTAATTAATCAACTTGTTCCCACTGTTAATCTCCACGTCTCCTCTGAATCTGATCTACATAATCGGAACTTGCCAATTCTGAATAGAATATCGAGATTCTCATCGAAGCATTATATTTTATGCAAGAGTTATCCAATGAAATTTCAAAAACAAGTGCGTTTTTTTTACCATTTCAGAGTTGGTCCCCTAGTAAAAGTTTTTCATACTTAGGATCACTCTCACCCCCAGAAACATTGCCAATGAATTGATTTTGTTTCATTTCATTTCGTATGCAGTACTTGTTGCGATCACTGCCTAATATATATATAGATATGATTACAAATTGAAACTACGAGCTTTCAGTTTTCTTAAGGTGATCATGGCACTCTACCGACTCTACCGATCCTCCATTGCGTTCAATACCGGTCTAAGAGCACCAAATAGATTCCGAAAAAAAAATAATTGAAAATAGAAAGTCTTTCTTATGCCAGTTTCTGAAAAAGCCTTTTGATGGTTACTAATTAAAACAAGACTACCTATGTCACTAATTAAAATATTACCAAAAAAATAACATTTGTAAGTTAAAATAAGGTCCCCAGTCCCTCGGTGTATAGAAGTTAACGGAACACTTTTATTGCGTAATGAATGAGAGGTCGGCGCTCGGGCCCTGGGGGTGGAAGGGGGTGCATCGGGGTGGGGTGCAATACACCCCACGAGCCTTATTTCGGGTCATCGAGCCCGACCTCGCAAGCAACGAACGCAGCTTGAACCGCCTTGCAAAATGGAGTTTTCATCTTGGATTATTAATTTTAACAAAGTGTTAGATTAAACTAATTCAGTAAAAGCTCTTACCTTATTACATGCATGAATTATTGTTCTGAATTTTTTATACGTTTGTTTTAGTATGTAATGACAAAGGTTATCTTGTCTTATAATAAACCAATTAGAATAACATTTCTACTTACTAAAAAAATAATTAGGCATTTCCTGACGCTTACAAGCCTAAAAAGACTTTGGTTTACAAAATAGGTTGCATTAAAAAAAAAAAACTTAATGATGATTAAATTAATAAAGTACATTAACGTCTGAGTTAGAATATTAATAACGTACCTAGGTCACAAGTACCAGCACTAAATGATTGTTAAGTCAATATGAGCGTGTAGCACGTTAGCCTGGGACCTCGAAGAAAAACTAATAGAAAGATCTCAAAGCATCGATAAGTAGCATGTTAAAGTTAGTATAAAAGAAAAATAAAAATAAAAAGGGGATAAAGCAAACAATTTCTTTCATTCACTCCTTATTTACCCAGAAGTCACGTAGACAACTCCTTTAATGAACCTTATAATGACAACTGAGGTGTAGATTTCGTCAGTTGATGTGAGAAAAAGATTGAATTGTTTCAACAAAAGACCTTCAATATGCATTTAAATTCGGAAACGTGACTTATTAACACTTTAATCTTCGTAGTGATCTAAATAATAATGTTTCCTACATTTGGAGTATGAGGAATCGAATCACGTCAACATTGGATCTCTCACGTGCCGAAAACAGTTTCTTTGACGTTTGTCGAGGACAAAGAAGTTCACTATTTTATATTAATTTATTTTTACGCGCTCACGTGAGGCCCCACCAAATGTTGTAAATGCACGTGATTCGAGTGAAATAACTATTTGTATGGAATGAGAAATACATTTATGAGAACCGAATTGCTAATAATTTTCACATATCGTAATAATGGTTCCTACATGTTAACAGCCTCATTAAGTCCGATTTTTTTTAAATATCATTTACGTAACGTCATCGAACATGTTTTGTAGGAGACATTTCTTTGAAGCGCCTTATAATTTTAACTGTTTCTAGATAGTATTTCGATTTCCACATTATCAAGCATCTTTCATAATCCATGTGATAATAAAAGGTAGTTGGTAAGATCAGTGACACTTAAGGCGCCCCAAATAGTCAGCAATGGTGTTTGTAGATTAAACAGGTATTTCATCATTTTTTTTTTTTTAAATCGGGGTAATATAGGTATATAATGCACCAAAATTCCGTCTAAAATGTATTTGGATTTGCTTGTCATGTTGCTTAGCGCCTTAAGTTAGATTGAAGCTTTTTCACGCGGTAGCAACTATTTCACACACTTATCAAAGTTATTTTAACTATATTTTCATAAATTATTAAAGGACAAAAACCTAACAAATATTAATTTGTGGTTATTTAGCTTGAAAGCCTTGCGATAGTTATCTAAATGCATTTTTGTGACATTGAAAAACAGACTGGCATATTAGAATGACAACCACATCTTGAACGAAATGTATTTTCTATGCAAAGTGATTCTAAATTATTATCCGTCACCACAAAACGCAGTAGACATTCAAGGCTGTCTAATTGTACATATTGTTAGTCACACATATAATATCATCTTTTGAAATTGTTAATTGTTATAAATGTTTTTATAAACCTCTTTTAGTTCCGATTCAGCGATTTACCTACTAATGCCATACTATTTAGCATTTAGTCCCGAATCTAATTTGCGAATTCCTGGCTATTATGTGTGAAAATAAAAATGATCTCATGGTGGAGCGTGGGTTTTCATGAGTTTTTTTTATGTTTTATTTACTTCTCATTAATTCAGGATTTATTTTTACACGCACCAAATGATTGTTAAGTCAATATGAGCGTGTAGCACTTTAACCTGGGACCTCGGAGAAAAACTAATAAAGATCTCAAAGCATCGATAAGTAGCATGTTTAAGTTAATATAAAATAAAATTTAAATAAAAGGGCAGCAATCAATTTCTTTCTGTCACTCCTTATTCACGCAGAAGTCACGTAGACAACTCCTTTAATGAAGTAATTAATGCCAACTGAGGTGTAGATTTCGTCAAATGATGTGAAAAAAAGAATTGTTTCAATAAAAGACCTTAACATGCATTAAAAATTCGGAAGCGTGACTTATTGACACTTTAATCTTCGTAGTGTTCTAAATAGTAATGTTACCTAAAATTGAATATACAAAATTAAAATTAATACCAAAGTCGAACTGAGTAGTAGAAAAATAATTAGGTACATTTTAATTTTTTTTTTTGAATAAAAATTATACCTATAATGATAGCCCTCTTCCTCTATCCTAACTTGCTGTGCCCGACAGCTAAAATTATGTATATTTTATATGTACCTACCACCTAAGCTAACATTGTGGAATGCAAATAAATATTGAGTATCGAGTATTGAGTACCTATGTCTGAAGTATGAGGAATCGAATCACGTCAACCTTGGAACTCTCACGTATTTGTCGAGGACGTTAAAGTCAACTATATTATGTATTTTAACGCGCTCAATTCAGGATTTTATTTTTCTTGAATCCTGTTTTGAAGTAACTGGTTCTATGTGGTAATTTATAAGTAGCAAAGCGTTTCTACGGCGTGGTTACAAATCCGGAGAAGTTACTAAATAAGTCCTTTACTATCTTTTGAAAAATGTCTCGGGAAGAGAAATGACATAATTTTTACATAATATATTACCGTTAATCTGTAGGCTTATTAGTGTTAAATTTTAATATTTATATTTTTATAGGACCACTAGTTAGGCTTAGTCTATTACTAAGCCTAGACCTAACTGTAGAAACTGCGTATTAAATGTATAAACATCACAGGTGGCGCTGTGGTAGCGAATGTTGCCCACACGCAGTTCAAAGCACGCTTATTGCATTTGCCATATTTGAAATCTTTATAAACTTGCCTTTACAAACGTTGATAGAGTTATGTTATTAAGTTATAGCTATAATTCCTGCAGAAAAATACAAAATTTACAAAAGAAGAATTAGGCACGTATAAAAAACTATCTATTTGAGATAACTACAGTCAGATAGGGCCGAAAAAGTCACTAAAAAGTGAAACGTAAAAAACTTTTTAACAAAAGAATACAACCGACTTCCAAATAAAAAACATGTGGGGCAGTCTTTGGGGACTGCCGATAGAAGTGAAAACTAAGCGAAAGCTAAAGCGTTTGGTGACGATGACGCGAGTTCCATGATTTTTGTTCACCCAAAAAGAGCTCAACGTGCCTAAAGAAGTTTTCACTTAAAAAAAACGGTTTTATTTTTTGTCAAAAAGTTTTTTATACTTTTTTTTTTTTTTTTTTTTTTTTTTTTTTTTTTTTTTTTTTAATTAATATGGGTTTGCTCTTGACTCTAGTCTAGGTCATAGATGAATTTAATCTTATAGGTGATAGAGCCGGTTGGATGTAGTCAATTAATCATTTATTGATTAGAAATTATCATTTGAAAGATAACGCACCTCTAACGTCTTATTACACTCAAACAGACACTTAAAGAGATATCCATGAAAATATATAAAAGACAGGTCGACAAAAACATAGAGATTAATTCAACCGATATATTCTGCATACACGCATGGCATAGCAATACTTGCAAATGGATTTTTTCTTCTAACGAGAATATTTAATAACTAAACGCTGGATGCGCGGGCGACGGGGTACGGTGCGCTTGCGCAGCTATTAATCCAATGCGCGCGCCCCGACAGGTGAGCCGCGATAATCTTGCAGACTTGCGCCTGCGCTTACAAACGGCGTGACCTTTCCGTAATTGAATAGGCGTGCGCGTTTGCAGCGCCGCACGCACGTTCTAAACGCACGCGAGCGATTAACTCCTATAATGATAAAAAATATCATCTTCAGTCTTCACCCATATATAGCTGATTTTTGCAGCCCAAGTACTCGTGTAAATTCATTGTTTGTATGTCACTCATAAATTGTCTGAAGAGTGTTATGTGTACTTACCACACTGTTCCATAGTCAACAATATGTACAAGAAATGTAAGAACCAAAGATGCATCGAGGACGATCTAAATCTTCTTCACGTACTTTGAGTGACAAAAAATATAATTTTAATGCAGTACTTATGTTGATACATTTTGAAATGACTTCACAATTTCCTTGGACTAATAAAGCATTCTACCTACTGACTTAATTCTGTTCGCGTAGCGTTGTGGACGGCTGGTTTCTCCACATTTCCCTACAATAAAATATGTATATGTAAAACTGCCCTTACAATGCGAAAGCCTAGAAAAAATGCGAATGTTCTCTCATTGTTTTGAGTTTTAGTGGCTTATTAATATATGTATATCGTTATAATATGCAAATGCTTATTTCTTGGTATCGAAGGCATTTTCTTGCTTGAACGGATAAACGTTTGAGAACAGATGTAGCAATAAGTGTTATCTGCTTAGCGATCATGCTACTTAGCATTTATTGTTTGTTCCCAATTGCTAAAATTGCAAATTATATAAAAGCTTGTATTAATACATTTTAGTTTTGCGTAAAGCCCGTTGATATATACGTAGTTTTGGGAACCTGGATGATGATTTCGGTCCCAAAAACGGATTGTGCCGGTGAATAGGTACCTTTGTGTCTTATTCTGCTCTGGGTGCAGCGCAAGGGCGTGTCAGACTCTTACTGACTAAAACCCATCCGTGTTCCTTCTAAAGCCCTTTGCGTTCCAGGGCCGCGTTGACTCTTTCGAACATATTCCGCAACCCTGGAGGTAAATAGGTACCTAATGTCTAAATATTTGAGCAGATGTTTCGCAGAGTAAAAACGAATCCTTTTTATGGGCGTATTATCTACATTTATTTAAGTAGGTATCATCATCATATCAGCTGAAAGATGTCCACTGCTAGACATAGGTCTCCCCCAAGGGGGGGGATTTGCCATAATCGCCACGCTTGGCAGGCGGGTTGGCGATCGCAGTGTAGCTGTTGCAATGCACAGAGAATGCTGCTGCCCATTCTCTGGTGAGTCTCTTAGTCGCCTTTTACACACCCAAGGGAAGTGATGGGATGGTGCTAGTGAAAACAAGAATACTTATTATGGTTGTTTTCATTATTTAGTGCAGTAGTACGTATATTAAAGTTTTAATTCATTCACAATTTTGATAACTAAGAAGATTTTGGAGATTAAAACCGGCCATGTGCGTGTCGGGCCACGCACAGTGTAGGGTACCGTAGTTACCCGTTCCGTAAGTCATGACAAAAATATCAAATTTTACTGTGACATTACAACGTTACAAATACACTTAGCTTTAAGTCATTTTTTATGGGGTTACTACGAAATTTTTACCTAAACAGTTACATTTTATGAGTTGGTCGACTATAACTCGTTAACTTGTAAAGCCTACTTAGCTGTGATAGTTTAATTTTTTTTTTCTTTTTTTTAATTAAATATTGATTTGCTCTTGACTCTAGTCTAGGCCATAGATGACAGAGACAAAGTCGACGATGGAACGAGCTAACCCAGAAGAAGCCTGTTCACTCTAATTTAGTTTATTTAATTTTCAATTCATAATGCTACTTTTTTCAAGCTTCCAAAAACAACTGTTTAGCTAATTGTTTAGTTGAAGCTTAATATTTCGCAAACGGTTCCTTAGAACTTGGAACCCTCAATATTTTTGAACGACCTATCCAACGACACTTTACGTGTGCGGTTGTAGATAATTATAACACAAAAAGGAAACATTACGAATACATAATAATAAGTTCGTTATAATCGTCATTTGCGGCCAACGTGTGATCATTTATAATACCCAATTAAATATAGATGATAAAAAAAGTATTTAATTGGACAATTAAAATTCTATATTGGCTATAACACCTTTCATAAGTAATTATGACGGTAGACGATGTAGTATTTACCATTACCTAGCTATTACATCTTTCTTGTGTATCTTCAAACTCATAAAACAGACTGTATCTAGATTCATATTTAATTCCTGTGAATTAACATTCACAATCATTTTTCTTTTTTAAACTTTGATAAATTGCTTACTTAGACGAACATACAATTTATGCGTAAGCCAATTGGAAACACTGATCGTAATTGACAAGAGACTCATAATTTGTCCATCATCATAGACATTTGTCATTTGATAGACTGTTACTGATATATCGATTGATACATGAATTTATTGATTTTGTAGTCAATAAAAACGTAGTCCATAGCATTTTTTTTAATGATGCATTGCTCATTGCTGTGTTATGCTATTTATAAACTAGTCTCATAAAAACCACCATGTGGTGCTAATAGTAGATTCTTTTGTTTCCTTGGCGATTACCTCTACAATAAAATTAATAAAGCCATTTCCATCTACTTTTTGTCAAAAATTAAATGTAAAATGAAGGTCCAAAACTGGCTTCAATCTCTCGATTATGAAGCAACAGAGAGACTTGGTCAAAGAATAAGCATTGTCATACAACGTGGCAATGCCGCCAGTCTTTTGGGTACTTACTACTTCCAGTCGACAGCGATGCGGATGAATTTTTTGACGCCATATTTTAGGGTTAATTTAGTTAGGAGTTTTTATTTTTATTTCTAGTGTATATAGTTAGTACTGAGAGACTATTAGAGGTTATCTCTTGAAAAATTACGCCACACCGACACACTTTACATAAACAGGGGTAACAGTATACAAACTTTTGAACCCAAACAAAAGTTCATGTAAGAGAGTTAAGACTCTCTTACACGAACTTTTGCACCCAACTTTCTTTCCAATGTCCTTAAATTGTTAGTTAATTTTTCACTCAACGCAAAAATATCACTCTTTATAAATCTGGGTAGTTGGGAGGCCTGGAGCCCTGTAACACTGGTATTCTTAGCACAGGTTCCAGTCTCCACAACATCAATGTTATAATACCGAATACCGGAGATAAATAAACGCTATTTATTATTATTATTAATAGTGACATAATCATTTTTTTTTTCCATTTCTCTAGCCATATTCCAGGTATTATCTGAGCCCCATGGTTTGACCTCATGGAGATTCCCACCGACTCTGCGTCTTCATCTGCCGAGGCTAAGGCGGCTGAGGAATAGCGAGAAATACTCAAACCAGCCTCGTTTGAGTATTCCACGCTATTCTTCATAGTTTCGGAAAGGGCAATCCACGCCCACTTGAAAATATCTTATGTCACTCAGGAATAGTGTAGCTTTTTTCAATGATAGATTTTTGTAATAATAATAAATAAGAATTAAAAAAACCGGACAAGTGCGAGTTAGACTCGTGTACCGAGGGTTCCGATCGAGTCTTGATTTTTTTCGAGTATACATTACCTACGGATACATCAATATGCGTCACGGTCATTTCTTCAACCGAAAATATAAGTTTGTATTCGCATTTTTTTGTGTATTATAAAAGAACAACTTCCTTAGTTTCAGACTTTTTCCTGTACTTATACTGTAAGACTTATCTTCTTGGCAAATTTCAGGACTGTGGGTCAACGGGAAGTACCCTATAGGTTTTGATTCTTTGCGAGCGTCAAATAATGAGACATAAACGGAGCTTAAACGGCCTTATCTTTAGATTGCGTTGACTTAGAAGTTTGGTTTTCTCCCTGCTCCAAGAGGTAGCTGTTCTGAATACTTGGAGTTAATTTTAGCTTGATTCCAATACGCGTTCCTGAGAAAAGGTCTTGACAGACAGGCAGACGGACAACAAACTGATCCTATAAAGGTTCCGTTTTTGCCGACTGAGGTACGGAACCCTAAAAATATTCGGTTCAAAAGCACATTGTACAATAGTTAGACAGTATTGCAATACATGAGAGCCTTAAGTGCTAGGTTTCTTCAAAATTCCCTGGATCCCACACTAGGATGCCCTGTGTCGTGGGGTCCAGTCCCTTCCCAAGTGAGGTAATGATATCAGTTTTTCAGCGATTTGTTTTCACTTAATACATTTTCCCTTCTCTTCAGAATAAAAAGCATTGAGAAATAAAATGTAAAAAAAAACGTCTACTAAAACGTGGTACCTTTTAAAGATAATGTAGATGTACTTTTCAAATGTAGTGCAGCCGACCTACTATGACGTGCTAATGCCATACATGTTGTAAAAGGGATAGTGCTATTCGCTATGTATAGCTCCGTCTCTCTCTTAGAGCGGAATCATGATCGTTTTAAGACTTCATAGTTCCTGTTCTAAAATAAAGTATAAAGTGTTGCGCGGGGGCGAGATTGCACATGATAATTGATACATCCGTGTGCCTCTAATCGGGCGGAAAACCGCTTCACTAGCCGATGCACATTTCGATTTTTCTCCTTTGATGTGTTTAATAATGCATGAGCCGGATCGGCGCTCTCGTAGTATTCACGCGGCAGGGCAAATTTACTGACACCCTTGGACACCTCCGGACACCGATGGACACAAGCGGACACACACGACCGCGCCGCATTTGTTTTGATCCCAGGATCGATGTCTAATTGGGTTAGAGCCCGTTCTGATTATAGGTCAGTCGATCTCCATTGTGTGTGAATTGGAGTAGGGGTGTCCAATCTAGATGTAGGTAGAGGTGTGCGAGGTTAGATTACGTTTTGAAATATTATTGAACGAACATAAGGAAAAAAATATCTTTTGTTTTGTGAGGCCGTATTAATAACCGTACTAATCAACATTTCGCCAAGTAATTAGTTTTAAAATGGCGGACTTCATCTCAGTTCAGGTCTTAAATAAATTCTAGGTATAAGGAGATGCACTAGGTCATTGGCGATATCTCATTGTATAAATTATCTTTATCCAAAAATAAATAAATACATATAAAAATTATGCACCAATGTATAATGTGTTTTCAATTCGACTGCGAAATTAATACTTACATATTTTATTTATTTATTTATTTAACAGTTTATGTACACACATTTAACAAATAAATAAGAAGACGGGAACAGAAAAATAGGTACAAAGGTGATGCTTATTTCTAAAGAAATCTCTTCCAGCATAACTGCGAAAGGAGAGTCGAATAAAAGAGATGTAGACATCGTGTGTAAAAGTTATGTTAACATAAAAAGACAAAAAAAACTTTAAATATAACATACTATAATAAATATGACTAAAGTTAATATCATACTAATACATAAGTACTACTTAAATAATACTATAAGAATAATAATATATACTTTAAATATGCAACTATGATGGTACCGAAAGGTAGTGTTCTTTCACTCTTCTTTTAAAATCTGGAAGAGTTTTGCATTCCCTAATGTCAGGCGGCAGTGCATTCCACAACCGTACCGCGTGCACAGTAAATGAATAGGAATAAAAATCGGTAGAGTGGGGAGGGGAAAATGTGTTTACCATAATAGCTTTAGCACATTACTTTACCATCCACTATAATCTAATAAATTATAATTTTACTACGAAATAGCTATAATTTTTCTGTAATTATATAACTTCATGCGCCATACTTAAATAGAGAGAATTATACTTATCTATGTATATTTAACGATATACAGGTCTTTGGTAAAAAACTAATAAACTTATTACTTACAAAGTAAACATCGGAGGGGTAGGTAATTCTCTTATTTTAAAGGTGTTCGATGTGAATCGATCGACATCGATCGACGTTGATCGATTGGTATGGTAGCTTTGGCTAATCGACGGATACCGGGCGATAAACCATTGACCGACCGCCGATCGATGCCATCGATCGACGTTGATCGATTAGTGTGGTAGCTTTGGCTGATCGAAGAAAGAAAAACTATCGATCGACGTCGACTAATTCATTCTACCATCGATCGATGGCATCGATCGACGATCGATCGATTGGTTCCCTACATTTTGACAAGTTTTTTTAATTGTTGCTGAGATGATATTGCGACTTGAATTTTAATGCTTTTCAAGTTCGAGGATTTGCCTTATTTGGGGCTGCTTTTTTGGTTTAGAAAGATGAATTCATTTCATATTAACCCGAAGTTTCGATTTTTTCTCTATGTAAAGGAAATATATCACTTAGTAGTAACTTATTATTCTGTTTATGGTTCTGTATGGTGTCGGACGGTTCTGTATGGTGTCGGATGTAAAAGAACAGCACCATCCCATCACTTCCCGTGGGTGTCGTAAGAGATCGACTAAGGGACTCACCAGAGAATATGCAGCAGCATTCTCTGTGCATTGCAACAGCTACACTGCGATCGCCAACCCGCCTGCCAAGCGTGGCGATTATGGCAAACCCCCCCTTTGGGGAAAGGAGGCTTATGTCCAGCAGTGGACGTTATTCAGCCGATGATAATGATGATTCTCTTTCAGGTATCTACCAATTAACTGCCAATACATTCAATCAACAAAAAACACAAGTAAAAATTACATACCACCGTTTCATGAAACATTCAAACGATAAAACAAAATCATTTCAAAACAAAAAGCTTTTCCATGTTCGTATACAATAATTGAATAAAAACTAAAATTCAAATGGGCGCTGGAATAACATTCAGTTTGCAGAAGAAGCTGTTTTATTTATAAATAGTATCGTTCCAGTTTCATTGCACTGGGTCAGCGGTGGTGGCGGAGTCTGTTTATTGATTTGCTAACGGTCCCGGTTAATTTTGGCAAGGTGGGCCAGCCGACTCGTCGACATACCGAGCACAATGTATTTTTTTGAACGGAGTTCTCTCTATCTTGTTTTATTGATCGGAGAGTCTTGTTTTGTTTTCTCAGTTTATGGCTTTCTTGCTAAGTGGTTACAATTCGTGTAATAACGTTACATTATTGCATTTTTACCCATAAAGAAACGGGTAAAAAACGATTAAAAACACTTATAGACCTTACCGAACGCAACTTGATAACAATATGCAAATCGTATAGAACTTTAATTACAATGATTACGAGAAAGGCGGTTTGCTTACAACTATGCTTAAAATGTTACAAAAACAAGATGGTCGACTCTAATAGGGTTAACCTTTAGTATTTCACCATAAACGCAATTAAATGACCGCGCATGCCCAGCACGCACCCTTGCCTCATCCACATACATACATAGAATTATCTTTGGAATATTAGCTGCTCAAATTGACGCACGTCGAAAAATATGCGAGTAAAACATGATCACACTCAGAAATATAATGACAGCTGCCGACCGTGTCATTTGACAGGTTTTAATGAACAGAGTCAATTAGCAAATAGTTCACATACCTGAAATTTTGTTCATCTCGTTACGACCTACTTAATTGAATATTGTGCGTGTGTTTTTGGGACTGAATACGACCTTTAAGTGACGTGTCAAAATTAATGGTCAAGTTATGTGCTAGTTGGCTGATGGGTATCACACTCCAAGGAGGTCGTACCCTTTTCAGAGTTAACCTTCTCAATCGACAGAGCCTATTCGATTAAAAGGTTAATTCTGAATGGTTTGCTCCCGTTAATTCCTGGAGCCTAAGGGTAACGTGAAGCTTCTTAAAGTGCAGTGAAAATAATCGACACGCACGTACCCTGGCTTCGTGTAATGTGAATAAGAGACGGAGATAGAACTGTCTGTAACAATAGCTAAGGAAGAACTTTTCTACAAGAAAAGTAGGTGAAAATATAATTGTAAAATATATTTTGAAAAGTTAGTCGAAAAAAAAAGTCTGTAATGAAACGAAATGAAATTCGTCATAGCAATTGTCGAAACGCCAAAATATATTCAGCAGCCCATGACAATAGCATTCATTTTCAATACTTATCACTAATTAAAATGTCACTTCGTCTGGAGGCTCCAAACCGTGTCTTAAATGAGTTTGTGTATCTTGATAGCTACAACTTCTTAAAGTCAATAATGAACAGGTTCGTTCTAGGCAAGCGCACTCTATCGTCGACCACATCATCTATTTATATCAGGTGAGATTGTGATCAAAAGCAAGACAATCAATAAAAAAATAAACGGGTTGCACTCCGGGAGTCCCGGCAGAAGTGAAAACTTGAACATTAACGTTGAGCATTTTTGATATTTTGGAATGGTTAGGGAATAATTGCATATGCATGCATTGAGGCATACATTGTCGCCGAACGGTAGAAAGAGAGGGGGATATTACTTCCTCTCCTACGCCGCGCTGGCGGTCTACTCTCCCTCCGTCTTACGAATTTTCGATCAGGTCACGTGTCCTGACGCGAGTTTAACATTTTTTACCCATCCCAAAAAGTGCACAACGCCGCTAAAGAAGTTTTCACTTCAAAAAAAAGGAATCTAAGACCTTTTGAACACGATTGACTAGAGTCCACAGTTTACCAGGTTAAGATAATAATATCATCATAGTGTGATCATCAGTCCACTGACCGTAGCGTGGGTTCAAGACCGCTCTCTTTAACGGTGACTGCCTTTGTGGGAAAGACCCGACTTACGTAGACATTCACTGACTAATGTTTTGTTAGAAAAAATCCGTAACCACAGCCGAACATTAGAATTAGAAACTGTTCCAATTGCGTTTCAAAGAACTTATGTGGAGCTAATAATATTTAACTTAGATGAAGATGTAATCATGTAGTTGGGGTTTGATGGGTCTTTTTTTTGGTTCTGGTCAATACGTGGGTCACACTGAAAGTTATTAGAAATAAAAAACGGAATGATGTAGAAGCCTGTTAATATTTTTATTACTTTTCGAAGTAGTCTCTGTTCCCTTCTAAGCACCGTGTCATGCGATGGAACCATTGACTGAAGCAGTTGGCCCACTCTTCTTTAGGGATCTCTTCCACGCCAAACGCAGTCACTGCATCTTCTGGCTTCATAAAACGAATTCCTCTAAGTTTATATTTTATTTATGGAAAAAAAAGTCACAAGGTGCCAGGTCGGGACTGTAAGGAGGATAATTAACTGACTCCACACCTTCGATTGACAAATGTTCGATAGTCCGTCTAGCATAGAGTCGTATGTGACCGGGACATTTATAATAGGCGATTTGTGGTCGTACTGTAGGTTCACCTCTCCCTAACCCTTCCGAAATACGGGTGTGATATTAAGGTTGTTGTCGTATGTCGGGGTCATCTGTTAAGATTTCGATGATTTCGATATTTTTGAGGAGGTTCGATCTTCGAGGTTAACCTCGATGTCAAAGCTTGCAGATGCCGGTTCCGTGGATGGGTGACTATCCACTGCACATATCCCGAGAGTCCACCGTGTCGGAAAGTACGTTCAGCTGTTGGCAACGGCTGTCATATTTAAATCTTTGGTAGTCGTTACGGATAGTCAGAAGCCAGAAAATCTGACACCAATCTTACCATAAGATACCGTGTTACCCAGTTATTGGGTTGTGCAGAGGCCCTACTATGAAGTCTTAAAACGATCATGATTCCGCTCTAAGAAGGAGACGGAGCTATACATAGCGAATAGCACTATTCCGTTTATATCATCGGAATTGGATGGCATTAGCGCAGGTCAGGTAGGCAGTCACCCCATGTAAAATAATAGTATTCAGCTGCATCCAGATAGACTGAAAGACGACCCCAACATCGTCGAGAAAAGGCTATACACATATGTAGATGGGAATCATGATTATTTTATCTCTCGTGGCAGCTTTTAGTGTGCATCTTATTTTTTTAAAATTAATTTTTCAAGTCCATTTATTTCAGTCGGCCCCCCATAACCCCTTTCCCACAACCAACACAAAATTTCATAAATTAATTTCCATACTAAAACATGAAGCTACCCGTGAATAAGCCAAGTAGTGAGTATCTCGACGCAGTTGCGTGAGCATGCGCAAGCGCACGCGCCGCCCCGGTAAGCGGCGCCTGCTTCACGCCTTTCAATCATTCGCTCCCTTAATTATACCGCCGAGTTAAGAACATGTCACAAATTAAAGGTTTATTAGTACTTAATGGAATTGGACACTGAAGTACTGGTAATTAAGGGATAAAGGAGACGGAGAAGGAAGGAATATGTTAATATAAACACTGCTTGCATCGATTAGAAGTGAGTGAAATGATTTATTTCGTGATGAATACCAAATACCGAGTTAAGAAAACACATGCCAGAAATGAAAGAATTTTTGTATTTTAGATTTAAAAGAAATTATTTGTAGGTACTTAATGGGAACATAAGTGCCAGCTGCCGCCTGCTCCGCCCGCGTGAATGTCGTTAAGAAAAGTATCCCAAGGGAACATACTCCCAAGATAAAATCTATCCTTTGTGTTATTCCTGACTATAATCTGCCTCTGTTGCCAAATTTCATCAAAATCCATTCAGTAGTTTTTGCGTGAAAGAGTAACAAACATACACCCATATATGTAAGTATAGATTAGGGAAAAGGTTTCTATGAGAGAATAACATGTAAAAAATCTAGTTAACATCGATTGCTGATCGATTTGTCGAATAAACACTTCTAATTAGAAGTCTACGGAACTAATAGTCCCACTATGCTACTGCTATGATCAAATAATTTACCCATACAGTTTCACAAGAAAACGTGTTTGGTAAAAAAAAGTTTAATAATGCTGCGTGCACATCGCAAGAATACTAAACTTATGTCAGTTTTTAGAGCTAAATGACTGTTAATTAATATGTGTAGTACAGTAGGCCTTCTTTACTCAACGTATAAAAGTTTTTTTACTTCATTTTCGTAATGTTTCAGCGAGAGTTGGACTAGTAAAACATGATGCGTGCGCGCAACACGCAAAACATCGATTAATTATGTTAATCTTTGCGTCGACATTTACCTTCCACCATTTACCTTGGTATAAAGAAACCGGTAACGCATTATTGGCAGATTCCTATAATTAACCGGCCGTTGTGCGTTCAAATTAAGACTTTAGTGTCTCTATCAATAATGAAGATATCTTTACTAATACATTACTTAAATACCGTGAGATTAATGGATGGATAGACAGAGGAAATAAGTAGTTTTTTCAAGTAAAATAAGCTTAATACTATGTTTACAAACTCAGTTTTGGCAACAAATAAGGAGTTCGTGGCTAAATGATAACAACCACATGGGTCGAACGTCGAGGTTAAGCAACGCTTGCCGAGGTCGGTCTGTGGATTGGTGACCATCCGTTTCACATCGAGGCTCCTCCGTGCCTCGGAAAGCACGCTAAGCCATTGGTACCGGCTGCCATTTGTACCTCTTTGACAGTCGTTACGGGTAGTCAGAAGCCAGATAATCTGACACCAGGACCACCTGGTATTCAGCTGAATCCGGTTTGACTGAAAGCCAACCCCAATTTATTTGTGAAAATGCTAGGCAGTTTGATTTTATTTGCAACAAATAGAATTGCCACTGGTAGTAAAAAAAACTGTCCAAGTGTGACAACACGAAGGGTTCCGTACCAAAAACCGAACAAAAAACGTTTCTTGTATGAGACCCCTTCTCAATTTTTAATTTAATTTATTTTTTATTACTTGTTGTTATAGCGGCATTAGAAATACACTCTCCGTGAAAATGTTAACTGTGTACATATTACGGTTCTTGAGATACAGCCCGCTGGCAGACAGACGGACGGACAAACAGCGGAGGCTTAGTAACAGGGTTCCGATGGTTACCCTTCGGGTACGGAACCCTAAAAAAGATTCATTTCTAGACAGTAATCGACAGGTGAATTAACGAATTCGATTCGAACTAACACGATTTGAATCCATTTTGCTCCAAGAAGCACAATCAAAGAAAACTTTCCTAATTCGCTAAGATTTGTGTACATTCAATACAATTCTTTTGATTCCGACGTATTGTTGAACGGGCGGCAATTTAGGCCAGACTTAAAAGTTTATTTTTCTAAAAAATAACAGCTTATTGAATGAATTGGTTCTAACAAAAGAGTAGCGGGAAAATTGCATTAGTAATCTGCCAAGTATCTCTTATTACGCTTTTGTTATTTATGAAAGTACCTTGTTGTGTAATAGCTTATCAGCATCTGATGAATCATTTGGTCAACACATAGGTAACACTTTTTTCACTGACAATATTACTATTTTTATGCAATAGATAAGTTTGGCTTTCTGATAGATCCTATTCCTTTTTCTTTAGTGCATACTAAAACATACAGATACAAATAATATAATGGGACAGCTTAAATGCCTACAATTAAGTTTTCTAATAGTGAACAGTGTTGCATTATTACAAATAATCCAATGCTATTCAAGATTTTACAAATAATCCAAGGCCAAATCTAGCTTAAAATTACCAAAAAAGATTGACGTGTAAAAGTGTTATGTTTAACCTACTAGCATAGTAAATTTATCATTTATTAAATTATTATTTTTAATAATTATAATAATAGGTAAAGTTTTTTTAATGTGTGTTTTTTTAAGAAATATTTAAAAATGTAATTAGTATGTAAGTGAAATGAATAATAATAAATCATTTAATTCAGGTAACAAAGACCCATTACATATATACCTTACAGATTATCATACATATTTATTAAAAACCACGAAACTATTTGTAAACTATTAACATTATTTTATTTTAGCCATACTGTTAAGAGCATCCATGACCCAGCTGAAGATTTTATAGGTGGTCACCCTAAAAGTATCGCGTCATCAATATATTCGTAATATACATTGAAGTTTAATAATCCTTGTTCGTTGAATGATGATTGGGCAAAATCTCTCATTACCGAATTCGGTTGTAATGATTTTACACTTCATTTTCAATGCGCAGATTTAACAGGAAAACGGTTTGGCAATGTTATTTTTGTCGGTAAAAATCTTAAAAATTGGTTTTAAAAAATATGTTAAGAAATTCTTTAATGTTTCACATGATAAATCTTAATCGTCAAACATAACCAAAGTTTTCATATTGTTGTTATTTTAAAAACACTTTCACTTAATTGCTGAAGCTGCTGAATTTGTAGGGCTTCAAGATCAAACATTTGATGAACATGAGATGGAATGTATTCAAAGATGATACGTCTAAAAAGGTGGTGACTAATGAAATGACGACTAAGAGTGTTACCACACCAATCAATCATTCATCGATAGAAAGGTATGCCGTCGATCGATAGTTTCAACTTCTTCTATCAACCAAAGCTACAACATCAATTGATCAACGTCGATCGATGCCATCGATCAATTTTTTATCACCCGGTATCCGTTGATCAGCCAAAGCTATCACACTAATCAATCAACGTCGATCGATGTCGATCGATGTCTCCGATGGCATCGATTGACAATCGATCTATTAGTGAAGTAACACCTTAATAGAGAGGTACTTAAAAAGAAAACACATGACGCCGACGTCATATAAATTTGGCAAGAGAATGATGATGATTTTCATTTATATTCAATGGACTTCAGTAGGATGAGCAGACCATCCATTACTTTTTGAGAAATTCTGAATTAATAGCATTTTTTTTTCGCTGAGTATATTTTTTTTCCAAAATCTGTGAATGCAGTTCAGAATATGTCAATAAGTTATGGATGGTTTCCTAGGAACGTTTTCCTGTAACTATAACGGTTTAGGTAATTGCGCTTACAGTCCCGTCTTAAAAATCCACCCTGTATATTGATTAGGATGAGATTCTTTTTGTCCAACTTTTATTAAAATATTGTATTATCTTTCTAAAGATCTATAGCATATAAAAAGATGATTAAAACATTATTAATCACCTCTGATAAAATTACCACGAACAACTTTTTCGCACCTTCTGAGTGAATATGAGTTGCGTGGTTTTTTCTACTAATTATGCAGTTTACCTGATTAACCTAGGAGTGTTAAACGTATGAGAGTGCAAACTACTCATGTGAGAAGCGCTGTAACGATTATGTTCGAAGATTACAATAGCGAATAAAAAACTGAAATTGAAATTTCTCCCTAACTATATGCCTCACAGTCATAAAGATAACTTAAAGATCGACACAAATAGGTGATAATTTTACATTTTACGTTGATTTACTGACAATATGGTAGATATAGACCAATGTGTGATTTTTAGTCGTTAAAAATCATTCTTTATCGCTGTAGATACCGCAAGTGTGACCAGTTTGATTGGATTTTCTATCTCAAAAAATATTGCTTTACCAATAGACACCTACCATACAAAACCCAGTCATTGGTTTTGCAATGCTTATTTATGAACCTTAACGTTAACTTAGTGGCAAAATAAGGTTATTCAATAACTGTAGGTGAAATGCCTTTAATAAGCAGAGATACGGCGCTGATCAAAAGGATAACGGTACCAAAGTAGGCAATTGTTTAATTACACCCTTTATTACTCTACTTACGCCACTTTCCAGCTGGCAATATCATCTTCATTCATTACCTGATAAAGGAAATAATATAATTAAAAAATTACACTCGATAAGCGCACGTGATCTGTGGTGCGATGCATCAAGCGCAGGTGTTATGTCATTCGACTCCTTGCGATTCGAGAATGTATCGAGTCAGCATCTCGTTATCGAGAATCGAGTGGTGTTGTATGTGAACGGGCCGCACATTGCGAGTGACTCATGTTCGTGTGAACATCGAATTGAGTTACAATAAAAGTAAATCAAAGATTTGTAATGTAAGTGTCCGGTAAACGGAAGTTAGTACTATGAATGAATGGTAGGTGGGTACTGGTAATTCCAGTGATATTGTTTTTGCTTTCTAAGCTTGATGCGGAAAGCGAGTCATGAACGAGTTTCATGAATACGGCAGAACTTCAGTGTGGAGTTCAATGGTACTGTTGCGTTATGGGATTCTCTTGATTTAACGTTAGTCATGATTGAATGCGCCATTTGTAATCCATAGCTTAATGATGATTTCCTACGCATTTTCTTGTAAATAAGATAGAAATGCATTTAAATGTTATCTATTATTTCCGCCTGTCCGTTTACGACCTCGTTAATCTTCATGTCTAAATTTTATTTATTTATTTATTATGGACCTTATTGTTGGCGGTCTTATCGCACAAGGCAGTCTTTTATAGACAACCTTTGGATGGACTGAAAGAAAGAACTTTAATGTTGAACGTAGAACGTTTGTACACTGACAGCCCTAAATCTAGATAGATTTAGGGCTGTCAGTGTACAAACGTTCTAAATAACACTAATTAGAGATAATAATATAAAGTACATAAACACAATACCAATTAATATTATTGTACTGATAAATATCAAATATATACAATTATATTTTTGATATTTATTAGTAATTGGTTTTTTCCATGGTATTTTATTTCCATTTCATTGGTATTTTATTTTGCCGCTCCTTTCTCAATAGAAAGGAGCGGAAATGTTCCAGTGAAAAGTAATGCTTCTTCACCATTTTTTGTGCTTTTATGGTAAGAATTACATGTAATACATATATACCAATAACAATCACACAGATCAGCACACCTTTGTATCCCTACGGGTTAGGAGGAGTACCTATAGTTAGCACCAAAATAGCCCAATTTAATTATAACCTCATCCGTGATAAGGATGTCCAACATAACAGATTGTATTAAATTATGTGAGATGAATGTATGACTATGTATCATGTTTGGTTAGTAAGTAACGAAAAGTAACGAAATATTACTGTTTTTAGGGTTCCGTATCCCGGTACAAACGGGACCCTATTACTAAGACTCCACTGACCATCTGTCTGTCTGTCACCAGGCTGTATCTCATGAACCGTGATAGCTGGACAGTTGAAATTTTCACAGATTATGTATTTCTGTTGCTGTATAATATATATACATGTATATATTTTTTTATATTTATATTTATAGAAGAAAGGTGTTTTTTTTTAGTTAGTTTTAAATATTTTTTACATCACTATTTTACTGTTCTGTGCTGTAAATGTAACCGGAAAATTTCAAACGCCCTAAGATTGTAAAATATCACATGAAGTTGTAAACTACTTTTTCTAATAAGACACGGCTAAAGTGGAACCTATTGAATTTGAATGGGATTTCTTGTCTACAAAACGATTTTTTCATATTAAATCGAGAAATAATAACTTTATAAAGATTTATTACAATCTTACAGAGTCTGCAATTTCCCAGTGACATATACATTGTGTTGAAATAGTGTAATTAATTAGCTTAGGACATTCTGTTTAAATTAAATAAATACAACGTTCTATCGTTTAGTATCACACAAAGAAGCAGGTGTAAGAATTTGATTATTTATTTAATTCATAAATCAACGAGAAGAAATCCCGTAGGCTGGCTTGGGACCAAACATAATCGGGTCCCATGTATTGTATGCAGATTTACTTTTCTTAAAGGCGTTAACATTACCGCCTTCGGGTGAAATAATAAATTTCCTACACTTACATGGTGCTGGGTAACGATGTTATGACTTCATTATTTCGTGGATGTAGATAAGAGCTGCTGATATAGGTAATATATTGTTTGGTTCACACTCTCTTCAATAATGTTGGTATGTAAACCTGCTTTGAAGAGATATTATTTGTTATGGTAAAATAACCGCTGTTCTTTTGTTTTAATTTGGTACTTTTTAAACGCCATTTTCCTAGACCGGAAATCGATCGCAGAAGACTTCATATCGGAAAGATGGTTTGTAAAAATAATGGAGGATGATGATTAGTAAGCCTAATCAATATATTTATAAAACTCTTCCTTTACTGGTGACTGAGTGACTGACAGACAACGCAAAGCCGAAACTACTGGTAGTAGAAAGCTGAAATTTCCTTGGCATGTAGGTTCCTTGGGGAGTGTAGGGGAACACTAAAGGAGGATTTCCCCAAATTCTAGCGGGAACAAGAACAAAACATATGCGCGTACGAAGTCGCGGGCAAAAGCTAATAAATAAACCTTCTAACGTATTTACCGTCAACGTTATGTTTGTCTTTCAAACATGACGGTTCTGCTACTGTTGGGAGCTCATTTGACAATTGGTCAAAGGTTTGAGACCGGCCGTAAATCACGCCTGTAATCCCCAAATAGTTAGGGAGAGGTCTAATTATAGGACCCCCATATTTCGTCAGTTATGTTCAAGTCCCATGTCCTATGGCGAGATCATTGCCATAGACTTATCACAAATCCAGACTCTGGGCAGCTACTGAAAATTCCAGATGGCAAACCCAATAATCATTTTCCCGACCCTGGAATCAAACCTAGGACATGATTTGATAACTTGAGCGACGAGGCAGTACGAGTAATTACATAAGTACATTTTTAATGTTATAACCTATTATAATTTCCATTTGAATGATTGTCTCGGCAAACGCAATAAAAACTTTAAACGTTCATCAATAGTTTTCAGTTTAAGTTGAGCCGAGATTAAAATAACGGATATTTACAATGACAATGAAGCCTATTGTTAGTTTATTACGTTTGTTAGTAAAAAGCTGTCAAGTACTTAACAACGTTTAATTGTGTTTGCTTGCATACATTTAATAATTTAAGCGAAGACAAAAAATGCATCCGATTTTAAAGGAGGTTGCCTATTGCGCGGTTTAACTTTGATCCTAAATATCTAAGTTTGAGCTACACGATAACTGACAAATGCTTGTACTGTCTGGACAGGTCCACTTAATTCTGTGTGTGCTCTGAGTTTGTTTCGGTGTTTCTTCTCAGGGTAGTCAGCTAGGAAACACCGGCCTCATCTAGTTTAAAAATGACCAAAAAAGATTTAAAGTGTGATGTTTAACCTACTTACAAAATAAATATCATTTACCATTTATAGTGAAAACGAATTTATATGCACTTGTTACTGAACAAAGTTGTGACATAAAGAATGGTTTTTAAAATAATCTTACGTGAGAAGAAAATTGTTTGTTTCTGTTTCTTTTCTGTAGAGTTTGTTGCGCCACTTCTTCCTAGCTAAAACACTAGGAAGTGGTGACGGGCGCGTTATGGGGGACTCTTTATGTAAAATTGACGTTAAAAATATGCTGACTCGTAGCCTTATTTGAATAACGCCCAGTTGTGCAAAATAGTTATCTTTTGATTACACTTGACATGAGGTTAAATAAAAAATATCCATACTATAATGGTCCTGGGTTAAAACTAACATAAAGTTAAAAAAAAACTTTGGTTTTTGCAATTATGCTTAAATTAATTTCTTTTTTTAGGGTTCCGTACCTCAAAAGGAAAAAACGGAACCCTTATAGGATCACTTTGTTGTCCGTCCGTCTGTCTGTCTGTCAAGACTCTTTATCTCAGGAACGCGTGGAGGTATCGAGTTGAAATAATAACGATATACTCAGGTCTACAGTATCTTGAAGCTGTGAAAAAATCAAACTTCTAAGTTAACGTAAAATAAAGATAGTAACGGCCGTTTATGCCGCAAAAAATGTATATTTTAACACACTCAAGGGAATCAGAATTTATAGGGTATTTTCCGTTGACCTAGACTAGAACTATGAAATTTGGCAAGTAATACCGTCTCATACTTCAAGTATAGGAAAAAACCTGAAAACATTTGTAATTAAATCATAAAAAAATGATAGGTATTTAAGTAGATAAAAAACTATTTTTGATAATAATATGTACTTAATTTTTTTTTTATAATATGTACTAACCTACAAATTTGTACAGAACCCTGGGTGGGCGAGTCCGACTCGCACTTGTCTGGTTTTTAATTTTAAGACCGGTATCTTTGGAAGTGCTGATCCGATTATTTTTTTTTATTGATTATTTTTGAGCTACACTATCGCCAACCTATACGCTTCTTTTTATTCTGAAAAATGTCAGGGTCCGGTGTAAGCAAAAAGAGCTAGTTTGATATTTCCTTCATAGCTTTTTCTGATATGCATGTAACGAGGGCTGGTCTCACATCTCGATATCTCACTCCAAGCTATTTCTATTACAGTTCAAAGCAACCAAGTAACACATTTGATTACACATAAACGCACTGAAAATGGCCGCGTAAACGGTCGCGTCACGTCAAAAATGTACTTGTAATCATTAGTCGGTCCTGAACGAGACCATTGCGTGCTTGCTAGGTGGTCGAGGTCGTAACTGCAGTGGACAATCGATTCATGGTACCAATGCGGCATAGTATGCGACACTATAAATTGAAATCGAACACAAACTTTTAAATTCATTCCTTTACTGTACATTGACGGTACAACTCAGCCTTAAAAACTACCACACGAAAGGCACCAGTAATGTATCCGATCAAACACGACAAGTCCTATGCAAGACTTGTTTAAATTTCTATATGGTACCCGTCACCGCACGCGATCGACACTTAGATCGAAAGAATCGAATGACATATTTTATGTTTGAGTTATTGGCTATATCAGAACTTTCTATGGGTCTATATTGGTTTCCGATCGAAGACTCGTGATATGGTCACTCGAGTTGCAAATTTCGCTGAAACCTTCATTCATTCAACTCCGATTCCATTTAATTTGATAGGTTAGTTAGTAAGAAATGATATTGCATTCACGTATGCAATATTATTAAAAGACACATAGTAGTAAGTCATGTCGGTAATTTTAACGCTCAACTGAACGGAAACATTTTTATTATCATAATCTTTAGCGTGTACATTAAACGTAATAGGTCTAATTCTTTTAATTGCTGCTGTATAAGCAGAGCCACTCACGCATAATTGCGAATTACCGTGAAAAAATATGACCTTTAGTTGCACACGTCGTTTATATCCTAGGTTGTGGAAGCGTCATTGGAGGTCTAAATAAATACTTTTTGCTTCCTATGTCCCTTTGCTTCAAGCTAAGGCGGTCCAAGTATCCCATACTCGACATTGGAGCTCAAGTTAGGCTCTTGGCGCCTATTGCAAAACATTTGGATTCTTGCATCGCCTGTTGTACGTAGGGGGCAAAAAACAGCGCGAAGAATGTCTAATTGCCTGTAATTTTCTATGACTTGTAATCTATTATTCAAAGGATCAGAGTCGCTATTGTGTGACAGCGCGTAGGTATCACAAGTACCTACGTGAGCAACAACGAAATGTTCGATTATTTGTTGTCAAAGGTTAATGAAAACATAGCATGTTACTATGTTCTACCGTTTGATTATGTTATTTCCTTTAGACATCAATATTCTATGGCCACGTGGAGCATGCTAATTTAATGATTTTATAGGGATTTAAGTATCCTACAGTTCCTTCTTTATGCTTATTTTTTAGCGCAGCAATGGTTTTTAGGGCTGTTTCTAGAATTGCAATTAACTTTTTTACTCTTATCAAAAAGAGGAAGTGAATAAAACTGACGAAGAAAATAAACAAGTCTGGGCTAATTACGAAATTGTGATCGAGGAAAGGTTCGTAAATTACCCTCCAATTTAGATGTAAAATGTCGCCGACGGACTGACGGACGGACGGATGGACTGACGTTTTTACAAACACTAGTAATTGTCCATTGTGTACAACTGCTTTCCTTCCCTCTAATTGAAAACTATGCACCACTCTGCATTCTAGATATCTGTGGGAACGGCATGGGGACTGTGAGTGGAACATTTTTTATTAGACAAATTATGCTTTTTGTAATGTAATTTTTCAGCGGGAACACGCTAGGGAAAGGAACTTTGAATTTATTGGATTTATAGCAGTGTGTACACTGCAATAACATATATAGTAAAGTTGTATAGTATCATGTAGTTTTGAAAGAAGAAAGAACTAATGTTAATTTGGCACACACAATATAAAAACTTACTTAAATATTTTTTTAAAGTAGCATTTCTCCCACCGTCTTCACCAAATAAGGACCTATTTGGTGTTCAGCAAAATGCCAGACCACTAGAAGTTACCTGACTTGGGTTTTCAACTGAACCTAACGTTGATTGTACGGATACAAATCAGTTTTGTGAGGTGTTAAAATATACAGTTAAATAAATATAGAAAATTATAAATAATACTTACTATTATACTACCGTACTAACCTGTTTGAGAATGTTACTAAGCCACATGTATCTAGTCGGTTTCCAAAATTACAATCATGTCCTACCCTAACCTTCAACACGTTGTCTGTCTGCTCCTTGCCTACCTGTAAAAATCCCTGAAAACCCTAATCAAACCCCAAAAAATCCTAATGATATCTCTGTAATTATTTAACCCGCTAATTACTAGTTGTGTTAAGCTACAGTTGAGCTAGGTTGAGCTTTACCATTTAGACGTTTACCTATTATTATAACGCCTGTGCAGTTGTCTGGCGTATCCTCGGTTGTGATATTGTGGCACTACGCATTTATCTTGCGAAGTAATCAGTGGCTGAGTGAACTGATTTCTCAGCCTATGGAATGATGAAGTGTCGCGAGTATCTAAAACTGCCGTACTTTTGTCTTCATTCATTAAATCAAGATTGGTTCAGCTTCCGTGAGTTCAATTTTGTATATGTTCTGTGAAACATTCTGCTTCTATTGATTTTTTAATGTAGACAAAACTCTATTCTATTTTTCTTGCGCACTTTTCACTATGTGAAACAATAAATCTGGTTTTGTCTTGTGTAGCAGATGCCTAATCAACAACTGCTATTTGTTTCTCAGTTTCTCATGTATCTCTTGCCTTCTTCTATTTTGTCACGGTGGCTTCTTAATTAATTACTGTTTCTTCTGTTTCTTTGGTTCGTTACCCTGAAAACTATGAAATCCTCTAATTATTAGCAACTCTATAGCACGTGGTATCTATCGTTATTGTTAGCGCTTTTAGGCCCACTCGTGACGCTGCGAAGTATCTGGCTGGTTTGAAAATTCGAAACTATACGCATTCTTTTCTTCCTGTAGATCTCAGACATTTGAATTCCTTGATTATTTGTATCTAGCTTGTTTGTTTGTAGCATCTTTATTTCTATATGTCTCTTCCTTCTGTATTTGATTTAAGGAGGTTTCTTAACGTCTTGCTGTTAACTCCTTTTGTTTAATTTTACCATTTGCTTCTGTTAGCTTCTTAATTAATTACTGTACCTACCTATGGTTTTTTGAACTCTTACCCTGAAAGCGATTAAATCTGCTAATTATCAGCTGCTCTATAGCCTGTAGTATCTATTGGTATTGTATTCGCGGCATTTGTACCGCATGCTTCTATCGTATTAGGCATCTTATCACTTGATTTAAGATTACTTAATTTCTTGCTGTTAACTTCTTTTTTTTATTTCTACCCTCTGCTTCTGCCATCATAGCTTCTTAATTAATTAGTTCACTTATTGTTTTGGATATGATAGCATCTTAATGTCTTTTCTTTCCGTATTTGATTTACGGTTTCTTAATTTCTTGCTCTTTATTTTTTTTTGTTTCATTTCTACCCTGCTCTATTGGCTTGTTAATTAATTACTGCACCTATTGTTTTTTTATCTTTTACCTTGAAAACGACTAAACCCACTAATTATAAGCTGCTCTATAGCCCGTAGTATCTATCGTTATTGTTAGCGCTGGTAGGCCCGCTCGTGACGCCGCGCGACCTCGCACTTATCTGTGCGCTCTCACGACGCAGGCTGGCCCAGCGCGCACGACGCTCGCCCGCGCCGCTTTCGGATGCTGAACTTGCTACGAACTACGTAGTTTGTGGGGATGTACTGGGATTAGGAGATCCTTTTATGTGTTGTTTTTTTGTTTAGGCTTTTAAAATAGTTCCAAATCTTTCCGTTGGTTAAACTCGTTGCTTGTAGTTATTATTAACGTCTGCTTGATCTGACATTTTTTTACGTTTATCTAAACGACTCTTATTTTTAGCAACATTGGTGTGGCTGTACGTTCGCCTCTGTGGAATATAGGAGTTATTCCCTTAATGCTAAAGCATACTCACATTTAGCTTGTTCACCTTTATAAGTACTTAAGAGAGATACAGCATCAGAAGTTCAAGATTAAGAACTTGCAGTTCCTTCCATAGACATGGGAAGAAATAAAGTCACTTTTTTTTTAAGGACGCGTAATCATCACATGACTTCTTCCACTCTGGGTGGAGCGGAAGGGCGTGTCAGACTCTTACTGACTAAAATCTATCCGTGTTCCTTCTAAAGCCTGGCAGCAAATTAAGTCACTGGATTTTTAATATTGTTGTGGCATACATATAGTTTCACGAACATTAAGAACTTTTAATGGCCCTGCTATACTTTTTTTGAAATGTGGGGTTTGTTGAAAGTCCTTCTATTAGGTCTTCTAGAGTTTTGGGGTTTGGCTTGAATTGTGATCTGATAACTTTTTAACAGCGAAAGCGTTATGAGCTTGTGAGTCTTGGCAACCCGCTTAAATAAAATGTTTTTATAGAAAATATGTCGGTTTCGTTTGAAGCTTTGTTCGAGAGATAACAAGAATATAATGATGAGCTCTAAACAGAACTTCAAATTATTTTCATTAAAAACATAGTCTTGTCTTTTGCTTGTTCATAATAATATAGTTAACAGCAGCTTCATTAAATACCAGGAACGAAACTTAAGTAGTAAGAAGTTTTAAGTACTACTTATTAAGATGAAATTGTTATAAGTAGTTGTTTTGTAAAACTAGTTTAAGTAAGTAGTTCTTATTGTTGAAAACCTTTGCGAAATGAAAGCCCACTCTTTTTCTCACTATTTTTGAAGGAGTTTAGTCAATCTCCATTTCGGTCTACGGTGATGCCATTTGCCATTAAAATATGTCATAACTAGGCATGGAACCTGTTTAACCTTTTGACCGCCACGGTCGGCCATGGCCGACAAATGAAAAAGTGCCCAACACGCCACTGTCGGCGTTCTAAAAGCCTTTTGAACGTCAAAGCATAAACGCATTGGTGTACCCCTGGCGCCAAATCACAAATTCGCCGTTTTTTTGTCGGCTCTAGCCGACGTAGGCGTGTTGGGCACTTTTTCATTTGTCGGCTATAGCCGACCGTGGCGGTCAAAAGGTTAAAAAATACGAATTCGGTAAAATGTATATTTAATACACTCAGTTTGACAAAAAAAGGCAGATTAACAGAATTAAGATTGAACCAAATAGTAGAGGATCCCAAGTAAGATTGACCTTCACTCACTTGCTTACCGGATGAAAATCATATTTTATCAAATACAATATGTTTCTGAACATATACCAATAGGGTTTAAGCTATAAGTAATTTTAAAAAGATTGAAAATAATTTTAATTTTAATTTCACTGACTTGTTTGCCAAGCGAAGGAAATTCCAATAGAAAGCTTACAACATACAGAATATGTAACAGCTAGGTTGCCTACCGTTTTTCAAAGTCAAAGTCAAAACGTTTTATTTCAATTAGGCCATTAAACGGCACTTTTGAACGTCATCGTTTACAGTTCAGTAAAATATAATGTTACATTAATAAAGTGACTCTACTGTCCATTCGGAAAGGTAGATTCTTATGGAGAAGAACGGACAAGAAACTCCATAGTTACTCTTTTCAAATAATGATTTTACAAAATTTGGTACATTAATTTAATATTATGTGAGGGCGATGCACCCAGAGTATGCTACTTATAAGAACAAAGTATCACCAGCAGAGGTAAACTTATTAATTTCCTAAAGAAATTTAGGTAAATGATACTCACATATTTACAAACATTGGAACCATTAATTAAACAACAGTGTGTGAGTCAACAGGAAAATAAAAACACAAAAAGAAGAAGTTTTGTTCCTATTACCTGGGTGCTGGGTACAAACAGGTAAGTAGTAGATAGTAGTTGTATTCATAAGCTTACCACTTGAAAGATATCATTCAAAATGAAGGCAATTTTATTGTGAATACAGTAGTACCTATAGTCAGTGAAATTTTTTATTTTTTATTATAGCCATAACTACTTTTTACGGCAACCATATTGGCAGGTATATGTTCAGAAACATATTTTACTTGATAAAATATAATTTACATACGGTAAGCGGGTGAGTGAAGGTCGATTTTACTTGGGATCTTAAACTAAAACAACACAAGAAGGCGATAATAACAACTTATTTCTGTCAAGTCTGCTGCCTGCATACTTCGAGATATACCCATTCATAGACATAACCCATTGATTTTGATTCGAGCATCACTCAAGTTTTCTCTCTCTAGTATACCTCCAAAGGGAAATAAACCACTGTAGAGTATTTCCAGATTTCTTTTAGAAGAAGTGGAAGAAGATGGTGCCGTGGTGGTCCTGGACACTCTCGGGGAGAGTGTCCAGGAACTCCACGATCTCATCCCACCGGCCCCCTTCTCCCATCGGACATCTAGACGCACTGCAAGTTACCATCCCTACCTTGTTGCTATTCCACCAATTCGCAATAAACGTTTACATTCGTATTTTATAATGCACACAGCAAAGGAATGGAACTCTCTGCCTGCGTCTGTGTTTCCGAACGCATACAACCCTAATTTCTTCAAAATGTGTGTGTGTGAAAGTGAACAGGCTTCTTCTGGGTAAGCTCGCTCCATCATCGACTTTGTCTCTGTCATCTATGACCTAGACTAGAGTCAAGATAAATCGATATTAAATAAAATAAAAAATACAGGCACATAATATGTGAAAAATTCAACTTCGCCTCTTAAGCGAGCTACGTATCGTTAAACTCTTTGGTGTTGTAGAAGTTAATACACTAAGCGTTTACTACTAAAAAGCAAATTAGGGTATAAAAGTACTGTTTTAAGCCATACAACATATTTTAGTCTTCGTAAAAAGATGTTCCCACGTATGTGAATTAGTCACAGAAATAAATAGCACTATACAGTTGTAATGAAATTGAATAGTTTGGTTGACAGCCATGAGCCACTCCTAAGTAATACTACATTATTGTAAGAAAGCGGGGGCCTTTGAATGAATGATAAGGGAAAATATTAGCTGCTTCTCTGAGTATAAGTTTTACAGTTGAATCATTTATTACAACGAAAATGTTATTACTTCCACATTGTATTATTTATTAATTTATCAATAAATAATAAAATGTTGAAGTAATGAGGTTGCCTTTTGAAGAGAACCTTACAACATGCAGGCGGGCAGAAAAATGATTGAGGCTGGATTCATTCGAATTTAGAATCGGTTTTAATTTTTTTAGAACGTGTCGATTGTTTGGTGATGGACAGTTTTGATTTAGAGGAGCTAGTGTGGGGGCAATTCTCAAAAAATTAAGGGGCATTTACATCGCAGTCATAAACAACTCATATCATTACATTTTGAAAAGTTTTTTGATATTGATTGTCTCTGAGATGATACTGCGGCTTTAATTTGAACGCTAAATGTTTAAAAAACACGTAATTTGATTAAAGCGGGTTTCTTAATTGAGTATTTTGAGTTAAGAACGTGTCAAACTTCATTTTAGGCTACATTTTGACAGGTTTTAAAAGTTGAGTTTGAGAAATATTCAATTCTTTAATTCTATTATTGTACACCATAACAGCTTCTATTAATTCACAGTGATTCAAAAAATCATGTATAAAGGCGAACTTAACTCAAAAATGAGTTTTCTACCAGCAACTTTGAGTGATAGAGAGAGATCACACTGCCTACCAGTGTGATCTCTCTCTATCACTCAAAGTTGCTGGTATCGAGTGCACCACTTTTACAATATTACCTTTTTAATCATACATAGATTTGTACATACATAAATATATATATACACACATATCTACAAATATAGTCATTGCGAAAGGAATTACTCTTTAACTTTGCTTGTTTAATGCTTGGGTAATTCAGAAATCGCAGGTAAATATAAATTTATATTAATATCTATATAAAAACCCTCACCCCTGGGACTCGGTCCTATGAGGTGTCTCTAGCTCAGGATCTACTACCTGCGTCAATTTTATTTCTTAGCTATGCACCCCAACTAAAGTTCTACAAAAAAGTCTTTACCATGAGATAACTCTAGAGGACTAATGTGAGCAGCGATACACGATCATCCACCTACCATGCACAAATTAAGGTCTTACAATAGGTAAGAAACTTAATTTCTTTATTATTATTCTGTATTGTCTCTTAGTATCTAAGGTGAGCTTGCGAAGATGAGACAAACCAAACAATTAAACGCTATTTGAGATATCATGGTTTAAAATTGCAACGAATTGTATGGTTTCGTGGAAAATGTTTTTATCTTATTTGTTTGGGGTCTCGTATATTTTAGTTCTTTATTTTCTAGGTCTTTCTGTCACAAGCATACCTGAGAATCTTTCCTTGTTCGACGCAGTCAAAGAATATTATTAACACATAAACCATAAAACACGTACATCGTAAAATGTGGAGGTTAATTTGGTGAACAGGAAGTGTCTGCAGAAGGTTTACTTAAAAATAAGAACTTTTATTTTCAGAGAACCTGCTTCAAATACATACAGCTATAATATGAATTTCAGCCTTTTGAACTTGAATGTATTGGGTCAGCAAGGAGCAAATCTCAAGCCAGCCTAACTGTAATGTGCAATGGCACTGACTCGACGAGTTAAATGACAGACGAATTTGCCATGACTTCCATGGCAAAAATTCAAGCAACAGCATTTTTTTATTTTTTTTTAGGATGGGAAATCATCAAATGACTTCTTCCGCTCTAGGTGGAGCGGAAGGGCGTGTCAGAATTTTACTGGCTAAAACCCATCCGTGTTCCTTCTAAAGCTCTTTGCGTTCCAGGGCCGCGGTGACTCTTTCGATCAAATTCCGCAACCCTGGCAGGAAGCAACAGCATTGTAGGCTAGTTCTGAGAAGAAGCTTCACTGACACAACTGGGATGACTTGATTTACCTGTCTTCAATCTTTATGACCAACATGCTGATAATATCCTTTAATATTAGAATGAGGTGGAAGCTGACTAGATTTGCTGATATTTGTGCATAACTCGTCTTCCTTCGCAGCTCTGTTTCCTATTAGTGTTGACTGGACCTTCTGTTACTATTTTTAACGTTCTTTATGCCTACAACGCGTTGCAGGCTCTCACGTTTTTCTCGTTTGACATTGATATTATCAAGACTAGTTAGCTGTTTTGTAAATACTATCTAAAAATGATATAAATTATGAGAACTCTGTTTTAGAAAAGGTATCCTAAGACTTCATCATATCAGCCGAAAGGCGTTCACTGCTGGACATAGGCCTCCCCAAGGGGGATTGGGGGGTTGCCATAATCGCCACGCTTGCCAGGCGGGTTTGCAAAGCACACATAATGCTGGTGCATTCTTTGGTGAGTCCCTTAGTCGCCTCTTACGATAACCACGGGAAGTGATGGGATGATACTATTCTTTTACGTCCGATCCTTGATTCATGTTAAACGATACGGGTTCTACAAAGAATTTTAATACGGTTTTCACAAATAGAAAGATCGATAAACGAGGATGGTGTGTGTATAGAAATTTGCATCGTGTGTGTCGCCAGTTTGATAACAATTAATTTTATTTTGAAATAAGGTTAATATTTTATTATTATTTTTTAGTGCTAGTGCTTCCTGCTAGGTGGGGCCGACTGGATGTCCAGCAGAGGACTGCGATACGCTGCACTAGTTCAAAAACTTATCGATATGTAGAGTAAATTAAAGGTGTTCTTGACCGATTGCGATAGAGGTGTAAATTTTCAACTGTTATAATATAAAAGACGGAATTTTTTTGGCAGATGAAAATTGTTGAGTAGAACTTACTTGTCTTATAAATAAAACTTTTGACACACTTAAAAAACACGCTCTAAAATCTAAATGCTACTTTCAACCTAACTTCTAAGCACTTTTTATATTGAATTTCAAACTTGCGTGTGTCATGTGTTACAACCATTATATTAACGATCAATGTAGTGTTAGTTTTACGTGGCAACGCGACCCTATTTGCTCTCCTGGTCACGTCAGCCTGTTCCGTACTACCAACATGATTGAAAGCGTTGAATTATATGGTCAGCTAGCCCTAATCACTAGTGGCACACGATCGATTTTTATGGAAAAAAAACTTTGAAGCTTTCGTCTCGTTTGTAAGTGATAATTCAATAGATACATTGACAAATGTTTCATTTTTCATACATTATTCTTCACTTAAATCTTGAGTGAAGAAAAATTTGTTTAAAATTTAATAAAAATAAATTTATAAAAAATATATTTTTTCATAATAGATTGTTTGTTATAAGTATACAAGGTGTAACAGAAATAACGTAAAACCTGAAAAAAGTACTCATCATTGTACTTATCATTATGAACAAATTTTACTATGAGACCAACAAAAACTAATTGCCCCATACATTGATGTTTTAATAAGTGGAAAAAAAAAATACTGAAAAGTTGTTTCGTTCAAGTTTTCTTGTTTGGTTCCATGATTAAAGTTGTTCATGGTGGTGAGTACAATGACCCATTTTCTTTTGCGTTATTAATATTTCACCGTGTATAGTCATTTTTTTTCAAGCCTGATCTGTTCAACTTTTAGGAAAAGACATCCCTAAACTCCTTCCCCCTTTCCGGAGTCTGCGCTTCCAGTTCTGGCGAATTCTGTCTAGAAAACTAATTATTCCTTAACTAAAAGCTCTAAAATATTTCTGACAAGTAATGTAAATGACTAGGTTTATTGATTCAATTAACATACTTTAAACTACCGTCGTACTAGAGTGCATTATCAACATAATATGTATGTATGGAAGTTTTATGATTACAATCAGACTGAATTTAATCACTAATTATAAGTAGCAGGTCTTAGCAGATGCCACTTATAAAAACTTCTAGGAGCTCATAAATATGCAAAATAGGTTAGCCATAACTATATTTCTAATATTTAAATGTCTCGTAAAAATGTTTTAATTTAAATGGTTAGACGTCATATCAGATGGTCGCTTAAAGCCTGTAAGGGCCACCGCACACGTTCCTGTCTGAATGCACGCGGGTCGCGCGGTATCTCGCGATCTTGCCATTTGCATCCAACGTCTTGGCTGCGAAAAAGCGAACTAAGTTTATCGTGTGCTGCGCTGAACTCGATTACAGTTTTGTTAGGGTTGTATTTGTATAAATCTGCGCTCTTTCTGTTATTAGAATAAAGATGCAAGTAAAATACTAATTGAATTCAGCACCTACTAAATGTTACTAAAGCCTACAATTTACGGAAAAAATTGTATTTAAATTTTTGAGAATTCTAATTTGTAAAAAATCTAAAAAAATGTTGAATCCATTATCAATGATTGCACAAAACTTTTGGAGTTGTTTTCTTCCTCCCTTCCGATACCTTGATTACTTTATTATGTTCAAAGCAAATCTGAAAACTTCACAACCCAATTCCAGAAGAACAAACAAAATACGCCTATTTTCCCTAAAGCAAAGCAAGATTCGACCGTTTCCTGGACATGCCCCCTCAATTTCAGCTCCAAAAATTCGCAACATCTTCGTACGACGATTCACCAACACGCATCCCTGTGCGTGGTCGTGCCCTGGCAGTAATGACAGGCCGCACGCGCGCGCGCCGCCTAATTGATAATGGTTGCGGACGTGCGCGCTTGCCATGCACCATGGGAACTGCGCACGACCATCTTCAGCTCGGGGTGGTGCCGTATTATAAGTGTTGTTTTGGCAGGAGAAGTTTCGCGATGGTGACAAGCTCAGATATCATGCGCTTGGGGCTTTTGCATGTACCTTCTTTTTTCTTCGTAAAAGTACAGTTACTGGTATCCATAAATCGCAGTAAGGACTATATAAATGGTCATAGTAAAATGATTATTCCTATAGAGCTGAGGTTAGATTTTTACATCATGGGAACTGTGCATGGCCATCGCGCATTCGCTGGCTTGGGGTGCTGCTGTATTTGTGTTTTGTTTTGGCAGGTCTAGAATCGCGATGACGCTTTTATACAACGTGTAACAGAAACATTGACTATGTGATAATGGGACCAACCCAGAAAACGCTAATCAGTACATTTTGTCGAATTATGCGCACATAAATGTATGGGACAGTCGATATTTTTTTTGCGATTTCTGTGTTTTGAAAAAGTCGTGTAGAAGGTATGAAGTCTTAAAACGATCATGATTCCGCTCTAAGAGAGAGACGGAGCTATACATAGCGAATAGCACTATCCCGTTTACATCATCGGAATTGGATGGCATTAGCACGTCATAGTAGGGCTTTTTTTTTTTTTAAGGATGGGAAATCATCAAATGACTTCTTCCGTTCTGGGTGGAGCGGAAGGGCGTGTCAGACTCTTACTGACTAAAACCCATCCGTGTTCCTTCTAAAGCCCTTTGCGTTCCAGGGCCGCGGTGACTCTTTCTAACAAATTCCGCAACCCTGGCAATCATAGCAGGGCTGCTGTAGTGTTATTTGCCCTGTCCATGACTCACACCAGAATTATGATGGTTTTAAGACGTCGTAGTAAGTGAGTGATGATTTTTCTGCTAATCAACTTTTTAGTTGTTGCATAATTTTGCATCAAGATTTACTTCGCCCGTACCCGCACATTTACGTTACGTTATATTTATTTAAAAAACAACTAAGTATACTGACTTGACAATGTATGGGTATGTTACTGCATGTGTTAAAACCGACATTCTTGTACGCACATTACAGCTATTTACGTTAGTATTAAAGGCTTAGAGCAAAGTATACTTAGACCAAAGAAATTACTAAATGAGCATCTAAACTGTTACAGAATAGCAGGCAGGTGTGCCAAACATAGTTAGTTATTGATGCATACGACGTGTAATTCTTTCACACAGTTATTTCACATAGAAAAATACATTTCAACGCAAAACTATGTTAAAAAAATATTAATTATTTTAATAACATATTTTATTTATGCAAAGGCGTGTAATTTATTAATTATCGATCTAAATAAAAAGTTGTATGAAGTCATGTGCTGTGGCATTATTAATTACTGGAAGCGATAGACCGGAACATAGACGCATGTTTACGTATTTATGCAGCGTTTATTAATAATGCAGTTTTAATCAAACAAACAAATAAGTTGTGCAATCGGAAATTGAGGATTGAGGGTGTTTGTATTTCCTGTTTAGAAAGTAAAAAAAAAAAAACGTATTTTATCAAATAGTGGATGTATTAAATTGTAGGTTAAGTAGTTTAGCCTTTTTNTCATAGCAGGGCTGCTGTAGTGTTATTTGCCCTGTCCATGACTCACACCAGAATTATGATGGTTTTAAGACGTCGTAGTAAGTGAGTGATGATTTTTCTGCTAATCAACTTTTTAGTTGTTGCATAATTTTGCATCAAGATTTACTTCGCCCGTACCCGCACATTTACGTTACGTTATATTTATTTAAAAAACAACTAAGTATACTGACTTGACAATGTATGGGTATGTTACTGCATGTGTTAAAACCGACATTCTTGTACGCACATTACAGCTATTTACGTTAGTATTAAAGGCTTAGAGCAAAGTATACTTAGACCAAAGAAATTACTAAATGAGCATCTAAACTGTTACAGAATAGCAGGCAGGTGTGCCAAACATAGTTAGTTATTGATGCATACGACGTGTAATTCTTTCACACAGTTATTTCACATAGAAAAATACATTTCAACGCAAAACTATGTTAAAAAAATATTAATTATTTTAATAACATATTTTATTTATGCAAAGGCGTGTAATTTATTAATTATCGATCTAAATAAAAAGTTGTATGAAGTCATGTGCTGTGGCATTATTAATTACTGGAAGCGATAGACCGGAACATAGACGCATGTTTACGTATTTATGCAGCGTTTATTAATAATGCAGTTTTAATCAAACAAACAAATAAGTTGTGCAATCGGAAATTGAGGATTGAGGGTGTTTGTATTTCCTGTTTAGAAAGTAAAAAAAAAAAAACGTATTTTATCAAATAGTGGATGTATTAAATTGTAGGTTAAGTAGTTTAGCCTTTTTTTTTAAGTATGGGAAATCATCAAATGACTTCTTCCGCTCTGTGTGGAGCGAAAGGGCGTGTCAGACTCTTACTGAAAAAAAACCCATCCGTGTTCCTTCTAAAGCCCTTTGCGATCCGGGGCCACGGTGATTCTTTCGAACAAATTCCGCAACCCTGGCATAAGTACTTTAGCCTGGACCCTGTCCTGGTACCTGTAAGTTACTAGTTTTTTTTTCATGTTTTTGTAAATATAAAAAAAAAATGTTGTAAATATTCAATATTTTATATAATAACTCCACATAAGTTACCTACAATTTTCTTTTATTTAGAAATGTTGTTATACGAGCTTAATAAGAAACTTAATAATGTTACACATTATTCATGTATTGAATATGCATTGTCATGCATACAAAAGGCATATTTTTGGTGTTATTTCTGCACTTAAAACATTGCACAGCCAGTTAGCCCCATTAAAAACAACCTAACAAGCTAATTAATAAGCAAGTGTCAAACAATATTGTCATGAAACACAACAAAAAAAAGTACCAAAGAGTATAATTACCTCATATAAAATCCATCTTTGACCCGGTTGCAACCTAAATGCAAACATTAGGCGCACGCAAGTTCGTAGCGCTGCGTGTCGGGCGACCGGGGCTCGCATGCAAGCCGTTACTACTACACACCTAATGGACGCAGACGTGGAAAGTAAAATAAGCGTAATTATTAGTTATGTTAGTCTATAATAAAAGTATTGTTGGATGAAAGAGGTGACAGGTTAAGCAAAAACCTCTGTCTAACTAATAACGTTAAAGGAACCTTAAAGAAGTTGCGGCAGACTTCGTCGAAGATGGTAGGACGAGCTGGATAAAAATAAAAATGCAGCAATGACTGAACTGAAAAGAACTGGTGATGTCATGGAATATTTTAGGCTTTTGCTCAGCACTGAAATTATAAAGGCTGACAGTTACCAGTCTCGTCCTTTATAATATTACTAGCTTTATAATATTACTAGCTTTATAATATTACTAGTTTTTTCCCGTAGGAATTTCGCATTCTTGAATAGCCTATAGCATTCCTCATAAATGTGGCTATCATATACAAAAATAATTTTCCAAATCCGACTGGTACTTCCAGAGATCAGCGCGTTCAAACAAACAAACACACTCTTCAGCTTTATTATTAGTAAATAGATTAATCATTTTCTTTTTTAGTCATGAACTCTTTAACAGTCGTTACGGATGGGTAGACAGAAGCTCGAAAGTCTGAAAGTAGTCTAACCTTTTTGTGTAACCTATCCATCGACTGGAACATCCCGGTCACAGGTCACATAGGCAGTCGGTCCTGCTCTATCCGGTTAGATAAGTAGGCGACCTAATAGTTTGGGAAAAAGGCTTGCGAGATGCAGATGAGTTCTAGAGTGAATATTCTGAGCAAAGACTTTCTTTGCAACCCAGGGCTTGTCTTAGGGCCGGTTTCAATAACGTATCTACCTCTGACCAACTGTCAAATTAGCTACCAACAGTAGCAGAAACGTCATGTTTCAAAGACAAACAACGCAGACGTTTCAGCTACTGTTAGTAGTTAATTTGACGATTGGTTAAAAGTTAAACGTTCTTGAAACCGGCCGTTAGTCAATTGGTTGGAAAATGATTTTTAATAAGTACTATTAAAAAAAAAAACTAACAAGGCTCGGTTCAATAACCAGATGGTTCTGATTCTCAAGTTAGAAGTGGAAATGAAAATCAAGAAAAATATAATACTATCGGTAACTAATTACAAGTCTATTTATTTCTCTAAGTTTTTATGGAGTTAAAAGACTTTCAACAACTAGCCTATTTGTTGCTCTGGTTAGTTGGATGAAATAACCACAGATCAAATAACTCTCAGTAATCGAGAGTTAGTTGTGCTTGATACAGTATAACAACAGTTGTTTAGAATCAATCTCTGTCTAAGGAAGAAATATTAAACAAATTCCCAAGAAATGCTACAGCGACTTTAAATCCGGTTGAACTGCAACAGTATTAGCCATGTCTAGCCTCGGGTCATCCATCTGCATTTAATGTTGCAATTTAAATAAATTATATCTTTAGTGCTGTCGAAAATTAAAAATGTAAAAACCATTAATAAAAAGACAGTAGGTTATTGACATTTAATAAAAAAGACTTGCTTTGCTACTGCAACATAAATAGTTAGGGCCGTTTCTAGTTGGATTATATCCGTGACAGAAAATGATCAATTAAGTATAATACCAACGACATTGTTTAACGCCAGTTTACATGTTTAATAGGTACTGTATGGAAAGCAATTAGGATCAATAGAGTTGGAAAACGGATAGGACACAATTGAAAAAAGGGGGTCTGCACATCGTTGAGTTTTAATAGAAGCTTTAGACCAGCGTTTCTAATGAATGGTGGAGTACTAAAAGAAAGATTTCCGGAATGGGTCTCACGAAATAATGTGTAAAGCAAGGTTTTTGTGCCTTGCTGTCTTAAAAAAGTTGTTTTCATCTAAAGGTACTAATAATAAGATATATTAATAGTAACCATTATAATATATTATTATAAATAATAATATTAAAAAATAATAATATTAATATCTATCTATACTAATACAATAAAGCTGAGGAGTCTAGACCTACCAGCAGGATTTAGTTTTTTTTTGTATTTGTTAGCCTCATTCATGAGGAAAGCTTTATGGAAACGGGGAAAAAACGGGATATGGGCGTATGAAGTCTCGGGCAAAAGCTAGTATCTATAATGACACCAATTTTAGCAAACTATGAGCTTATAGTTAATCCTATTCTTTTATTTTCACTGGAAGAAAAATAAACATTAGGGTGCGACCCTAATGTTTATTTTTATGGGCTTAGATATATTTATACTTTAGGTCGCCAGCCAAAAAGGTTAAGAACCGCTGCTATAGACAATGTGACTGTGAGATCAGCAATTGCGAAAAGTTTAAGGTTTTGACATCTCGTGACATTTTGGTATCGCATTCTAGTCTTACATTTCTGACTTTATGACAAACGTTCACTTTTTTGAAAATGTATCGAGCGGTCCCGCTCTGCCGAAGATAGCATAACTTGGAGACATGTCAGTAGTGCGGAAATGACGAAGAAGAAAATGCAAAAAACGATTTTTTATGCTTGTCAACACCAGCAATTTTATTCATTTCAATATTATAATGTGTAGAAAACAAAGTAACAAAGGTTCTGAACATTCTTGCTATCTTCTAAACCTACAAATGTAGCGACGAAGTATTAGCTGTCTGCGTTTGGGGACGCATATTCGAATTCAACAAAGGGACTAGCATTTGTGTACCTACGGATGTAGGTTCCGACTACCAAGTTCGATGCTTCCGGATTATTCCTGTGTGCATAGTACCGGATATCCTAGTTTCTGGTAACTCAACTAAAAGGCTATAACAAAGTTTAGTCTTGCAAAGGTAGATCTGGATCATTTGAAAAGTAAGGCTAATTTGCGTATCAGGAGTAATAATAGTGTATTTTTCTGAAAAAATCTAATTAGTCCGTCAGATAGCTTTCCAAAAAATATATGATAGTTTTTTCTTTTTTCACGTAAACAAAAACTGATGATGATGTTGAAAACACTCGCTTGACGTCACGTTTTGGTACACTTTTCTTTTGCTGTTTATGTTATGTGATATGTGTGTAACTACTGGTAAATATCATCATTTGCCTAGCCTTTTCCCAACTATATTGGGGTCAGCTTCCATTCAAACCGGGTTCAGCTGAATATCAGTATTTTATGTAGAGCGGCTGCCGCCTACCAGACCTCCACAACCCATTAACTGGGTAACACGGTAGTTCTTGGCAAGACTGGAGTCAGATTTACTGGCTTCTGACAATCCGTAACGACTGCCAAAGATATACAAATGAAAGCCGGGACCAACGACTTAACGTGCTTGCCGAGGTACGGAGGAAACTCGGTATGTTAAGATGGTCACCCATCCACAGACCAACCTTGGCAAGCGTTGCTTAACCTTGATCGACCCGTAAATACAACTATAATACTTTTCACAGCGAGTAATTACTTACCTGACAAAAAGTGTTAAAAATGGAGAAATTAATAATTCACTATGACGCAGTATCGTTAATGAAATTTAATGCGATGCTTTTATGCGCCCGCGCCAGTAGATACCCAGTTTGTGAATATTATAATAGTAGAAAATGAACAAGGTTTTACAGCTTTTCTGCCATTATACGAAAATATTTACACTAATAAAAAATGTTTTATATCCCTTAAAAGTATGGTTTGGATGAATCAAGAGAAAGCCGTATTGTCTAGGTATTCGTCTGTCTGTCAGCGGGCTGTATCTCATGACCCGTAAACGGTAGCCCGTTGGAATTTTTACTGTTTCTGTAAATATATTAACGCTGTAACAGACAACAAACGTGAACTTGTCGGTTTATTGTACGGAACCCTTCGTGTGCGAGTCGGACTCACGCTTGCCCAGTTTATTGTGAAATAGACTAGTGATATTGAGTTGTGTATGAGCTGTTCTAATTGTGCCTCTAACAATAAAATAGTGTTTTGAATTTTGAGTGTTTTATTCAGATACATTCTAATACCTAATATGTTTTTTTAAATAGAATGCAAAGGAGAACTTATGCTACTTTACTTTTGGAATAACAATAAATATCGTTATTCGCTATGTATTTTTAAATATCCTTCTTTTCAAATTACCTTATCGGGTGATCCGGTTATGCAAATACTTAATGCAACGACCGGTCTAGTGCGGTAATAAGAATATTTATAAAATCTTTGATACAAACCATTTGTGGCGATGCTTTTATATTTTTTGCATCAATAACGATGCATTTTATTATATTTCCTGCTGTCGAGAGTTTTCTACAAATTATTTATTAAATTTTTATGCCAATATTAATTATGTTACTGTTTATTTTATAGGTTTCTATATCTAGGTGATACATAAATCGTCTGCGACATCATGTAACCACTACTGGAGAATGCCAAATACTTGTCAAGAAACTATCTAAAACTAAAAAAAACATATCGGAACAGGCAGTAAAATGAGCTTGGAGATTGGCCAGCCAAGGAAGCCGGTGACCTGCAGTGCGATCCCGAAAGGGTATCGCCGTATAAACTTGAACATGAAGAAGAAGTGAACATGAAGAGAGCTGTCAATCTATAAAAATAAGATGGAACAACCGAGTGCCAATTCTACAAATTGTTAAGCAACGTTCGCATGCGCATGTGAGTCGCAATCTCTGAGGGCACGGTTGGCGCAGTGGTTGAGCGATTGGCTGCTGCACTGCGTGTCGTGGTTTCGATTCCCGCACGGATCAAGTATGTAGTATGGCCTACAGATAGTTGTTCCGGGTCTGGCTGTTTGTGTATGTGAGTTTCTATGTTTGTAAACTCACCCACGGTACAGCAGAAATTCCTAGTGTGGGGCAACGTTTTAAAAAAAAAATATAAATTGACCGGATGTACCAAGCAGTGGGTGAAGTCGGGCTGTCGATAAAGGTGATCATAATGTTCAATAAAATTATTATGCTAATATAGGTGAATGATGATTCATATCAGCCTAAATATATCAAGTGGTGGGGGCACATCGCGCGGTCCCTCGCATCCAACGTATCCCCGCGGCCTTGCACCGCAATAATGGTTCATCTTGAAGGAGGCCTCCTAACGCTGTGTCTTTCGACACGTGGTCACCACTGTAAAACTTTCAGCTCCATCGAACATCTAAAACTACCGATATTTTGGATCATTTCTTCCTCACCCATGTTTGGAAAAAGCTTAGCAGATGATTCAACACATTATAAGTAAAACTAATTTACACACACAACACACACACAGCTAAAACAATTTATTAATCGAATACCTTTAAACGAGAAATTCTTGTATATATGTATGTATATAATCTGAATCTCGAAAACGGCTCCAACGATTTTCATGAAATTTAGTATGCAAGGGGTTTCGGGGGCGATAAATGTTTTAAAAGGTTTCATTTTTAGAAAACGTTTACCAAAAAAAAAGCGACCAAAGCTCGGTCATCCAGGTACTTTATATTATAAAACTAGTTTTGCCCGCGACTTCGTACGCGCATATCCCGTAGTATCCCTTAGTGCTCCCCTACACTACCCTAGGAAGAGTCCTTCAACATTTCAGCTTTCTACGACTAGTAATTTCGGCTGTGCGTTCTCTGTCAGTCATTCAGTCAGTCAGTAACGGAAGAATGTTATGTTTCAGGATTGATGATTCGTTGAGGGGTATTTGAAAGATGTAGAAGGTCAACTTAAATCTTAATTAGGTTTATCCGTCCATAAAACTATTGGTGATATTAGCATGCGTAAATATAAACTAACTTGTCCATACATTTGAAACACATAAATTCCATGTGTTTAATATGTCTGCTATAAGTAGATTATGTTCTTGACCATTTAATTAGACCAGTATCCAATTAGCAATCCATTGTATAAGTTATTTCTGTATGATGAAGTAAATAAAAATATTCATTGCTATATTCTTCATTTGATATACCTACATACAGACCTAAATTATGTATTAGTGTTTGAAGTAGATATTGTTATTCTATAATTTAGTTAAAAAAAAATTTTTTTTTAGTTGTGGCAATATTGCAGCCCACTGTGTTATCCGCATGTTAGAGCAGCTAACAATTATAAGGTATTTATTACTTATGTTTCCTCTGAAAAAAATCGTATTCAGCCGGTGTTCAGCAATGTACATAATAACCTTATGGAGCACCCGCTTAAGAAGGCTTTATGCAGCAGGTATTTGAGTTTGATTTAAAATGTTATGGTCGTTACTTTAGTTTGTTTTCACAAAATAGCTTTTCAGAATGACTGCATCTTAGCAGATGGCGTCCCTTACTGCCTTGGTAAGAAGGGCTGAGTTCATGTACGTTTTTTTTTGTGGAGGTTTGGCTCTTGACTCCAGTCTAGGTCAGAGGTGACAGAGACAAAGTCGACGATGGAGCGAGCTTACGCAGTAGCCTGTTCGCTCCAACGTGTGTATGTTTGTTAAAAAGGTACATCGGGACAATAAACAGTATCGAACTGTTTAATAAGGTATACATTCAAAAGTCTAGTGAATATATGTAGATGTTTTCATTTATCTATCAATTAAAAAGTTCACGAAAAATAATTGTTCAAGAATTCAAGCTAGCCAAACTAGTCTATTATAATAATTATTAAAATCGAGTAAGTTAATTTAATTGGTTCCATAAAAAATAATATAAATTCATGATACCTCAATTTCATTCGCAAGTGTCCACATTACACCTCCTTCTGCGAAGCAGTAATGCTAGCGAAGGAGGAGGCGGGCCGCGCGAGGGAAAGGCAAGGACTTCGTCCCAACCGCCGCTACAGGAGAAGACGCCCCGGGCGTCGGGAGTCGCAGGGCGATCCCCGGCCACCGTAGGCGTGGGCCTGCGGACGGCGAGCGTTGGGTGGGTCGCTGTCCGATCACCGCCAGGCCCGGGTCGATGGCGCGTAGTGTTTCACGCGCGCCTCAAAGAGATGTCAGCAGAAAAGATGGGGCCCGCTAGGGCCAGAGCCTGCCAGGGTTGCGGAATTTGTTCGAAAGAGTCACCGCGGCCCTGGAACGCAAAGGGCTTTAGAAGGAACACGGATGGGTTTTAGTCAGTAAGAGTCTGACACGCCCTTCCGCTCCACCCAGAGCGGAAGAAGTCATTTGATGATTTCCCATCCTTAAAAAAAAAAAAAAAAGTGTCCACATTAGTAGTTTTTTTTCCATTAAATTTTTTCCAGGTAGGTTTGGCCACTAATTATATTTTAACAAATCCACTATGGAAAATTTTCGTAACACATATTTTTTTTCTTAATGATAAATCTCATTTGAAGTTCAAGAACAATGGTACCATTTTTTATAACATTGATTGTCATTCCCATAGAAAACATTTGAATCTAGGAAGCAAACGTAACCTAGTTATACATAGTTAAATTGAAAAAACGTTGGCTTAATCAAATAAAATCTTAAGTCATAAGTCGTGACAATGAAACTCTACGAAACAATAGATTTAACTTCAGGGTTCTTCCAACAACCTGCACATTAAAACTGTATATTCAATTAAATCATATGCCACAAAAACTTAATGTGTTACAAGCTTTAATATTAAGAAAAAAAACCTTGAAACAGTTGACTCATACTTTTATAACCGTGTTTTAATATAATAATAATAATAATATATCCTGGGACAACTCACACACGGTCATCCGATCCCAAACTAGGCAGAGCCTGTGCTATGGCAACCAAACAACTGATAAACATACTTATATTTTTCTAAATACATACATACTATAGACAAATTACACCCAGACACAGAACAAATCATCATGCTCATCACACAAAGATTTGTCCTGGGTGGGAATCGAACCCACGACCTCCGGCTAAGCAGTCAGGGTCACTAACCACTCGACCAACAGGCCAGTCATAAATATCAATTAATTGTTAGCAGACGAATACACTCGTAAAACTGCAGAATGTGGCACCAAATCGGTAAATCTTTATTGTGCTGATTATCATAATTAGATACAAGTTTAGGAAATTGTTTTTTTTCAAAATGACACTATAGGACACGATAACAAACCATTCCACGTTCAAGAAAACCAAATATGGAAGCACACACAACTGTTAGCAATAATTGAAACATAAATGTATTTCGAAAAAAGCGTGTGGTATAACCGTTAATCGTGCTCATGCCTAGCCAGTGGCCTTTCCCAACATCTGCTGCCTATGAAAAGTCGAAAAAAATAACGCTACGAGTATTCGATTGTAGTTCCCCCGGAGCAAATGTCAACTGAGTGGTATCTTGAATTATGTCATTAGACACGTACAATGTTTGAGGCGAAATAACGCCTGTTATTTATTAAGAAAATACTGTTTTACTATGTTTTAATCGCAATTAGTTCAGCGTGATTAAGGGTGACAATCTGTATTCTTATTAACCAGTCTCTGAGAAACGTTCACGTATATAAATCCCAAACCCATCTTCTGCACTATTTTAAACCATTCCGTTTGTACCTTAGTCCTCACTTTCCTAGTCTGTGTTTGACGAGATTCACCATCATCATATCAGCCGAAGGACGTCCACTGCCGGACATAGGCCTCCCCAAGTGTCGCCAAATCAACCGGTACTGTGCGTCTCGTATCCATCGGCTACCCGCGAGCCTCACCAAGTCATCGGTCCACCTTGTTTTTTTTCTTAAATAAACTACCAAATAATTTGTACTCCATGAACTCATTGAACTCTTGAACCCCCAATGACCGCTAACAAAAGATGTCACCCTAATTACTGCGATTGACAGATAAGTAAATAAGCTATTATTATCTTCTAATCTTCTTCTAATATATAAAATTCTCGTGTCAGTGTTTGAAACAAAACTTCTCCGTAATGGCTTGACCGATTCTTATGATTTTTTTTGTGTATACTCTAGGTCTGAGAATAGGACGATGAAATATATAAACTATATTTCATACCCCTAAGTGATAAGGGTGGTCAAACCCAATTTTTTTTTTTTAGTTTTTGGACAATAAAACAAAAAATTTCATACATACAGCCCTAAATTTTCACCCTATTTTTTAATAGCGATATTAGTACTGTTCTAATGGATTCGAGAATGGTTTAGATTCACAATCGGATCCGGTAGGTGGCGCTGCAATCGATTTCTCTAATTTTTCGTCATACACAAAGCAAACGTTCGACGTCTGTCTTGACCGCTAGTATTATATAATAGAAAGAAACAAGGTACACTTGTCAAAAACCGAGGTCTAATTACTGCTGTACCTCGTGCTTCGTGAAACTACACCTACTATGAGTACATATACACTGACGTTCAAAGAAACTGCAACAAAGTAGAGAGCAGCTTTCAAATATTAATATTTTTTTAAATACAAAGGTTTTAAATAAGTTATTGATAGCCTTGCAAATGAAGACACAATTTACATACATACTAATAATCACAGACAAATTGCTTGAGTTTTGGATAACAAACAAAAGTCATTTATTCGATCTCATCTCTCTCTCATCCGTCATACATCAGTTTCCTCACTGTTCTATGGACATATCGACCGAAAAGTGTATGTAAGTGTATGTGTCCGCAACGTGTATGTCCTAGTAATATTATAAACGCGAAAGTTTGTAAGTATGGATGGATGTTTGTTACTCTTTCACGCAAAAACGACTGAATGGATTTTGATGAAATTTGGCACAGTGGTAGATTTTAGTCTGGAATAACACATAGGATACTTTTTATCCCGGGAATATGTTCCCTTGGCATAATTTTCGCGAATCACGCGGACGGAGCCGCGGGCGGCAACTAGTGGATTAATACTTTTGTTTGAAAGCTACACTGTACTTTGATGCAGTTTCTTTGAACGTCAGTGTAGTACCTACTAACTAAGAATACCTGTTTAAATAGTTTCGTGCATATCATTATACGTGTTAAAAACTACTTTCAGATAGGAGAACTGTCTGGCCAGAATTAATTTATTATGTCGTACGGTCTTATAGTGGTATAACAAATTGTCTAGCAGAATTCTTTCGCGCGCTACCGCTATATTCGACTGAACGATGACGTGTTTTGAAGCTAATTAAATAATTTTTAGATTAAAATACTAATTGATAACATTATTTCTCGAATGAAGTCTGTAAATCAATCTATAGTAATTACTATATAAAGCTGAAGAATATGTATGTTTGTTTTAACGCGCTAATCTCTGGAACTGCTAGTCGGATTTGGAAAATACTTTTTGTATATGATAGCCACATTCATGACGGGAAAAAAACAGGATGAAAAAAACTGGATATTAGCGTACGAAGTCGCGGGCTAGTAGACCAATGACAATACAGACAGAAGACTTAACAAATTGTGAAATTTTTAGTAGATTAATCAACAGACAAAATCTTTCTCTATATACAAAAATCAAATACCGCATATAGAAGTCTATGTATGTCTATAGAAGATAATCACTTGACGGCTGGTACACCGAAGTGGGTATTTTTATGTGTTCCTAATTATCACATTTATACGCTTCGAGCCAGGCATCGCCGCTGTTGCACACAAATCTGCGAGGCTAAAGTGGGATTGCCCAGGTCATATTTATAGGATGCATGGGGACATTGGGGACTGGTGAGCAGGATCGTGCAGTGGGTGCCTGAAGATGGGACGTCGTAACTGAACAGGCCTAAAACGCTGGTGTGACTATTTAGATTCATTCCAGACGGATTGGCCGGAGAAGGCAGTTGTCAAACTTAGCTGGAAAAATGTGGCGGATGCCTTTGCTTGCTAGTGCTATGGTCAAAACAGTTCGTAGTTTTCGGATAAGGTTTGTGAAAGATTATTTGGGATAATTCACCGGAAATTAAATAACACCCGTGTAAAGCTAGGGCGAGTTGCTTGTTAAAAAAATAATCGCTTTTAGTATACGGAGGTTTACCTACCAGACTAAACAATCAGGTTAATTCATATAAAAAAACGCCAGACAGAGAAGGCTTAATTTGGCCGGAAACGGATGTTGATATAAATAGCCGAACGTGTCTGGCTTAAATCGGATATCGGGCAAACTAGACCCGTTGGGAATTTGGGTCTCATATCGAGGCTGATAAAAGCATAATAAAGAATTCAACGTGACGAATTGAAATGGCAAATAAAGTTGATGTTATGAATCATAAAATGGGGCCGAAAAATACTGAAAGAGTTAGTTCAGAAAAGTATATATCAGCTGCAATGTATTGACAGAGCTTTTAAGAGTGGCATAGATAAGCAAGCATTGGTTTGCAAAAAAATAAAAAGTTTTTTTTTTTTAAACAAGGGAATTCAGTATAGCATTTTATTTGTGTCTGGGTGTAATTTGTCTATAATATGTATGTATTTAGAATATTTAAGTATGTTAATCAGTTGTCTGGTTGCCATAGCAAAGGCTCTGCCTAGTTTGGGACCGTGTGTGAGTTGTCCCAAGATATTATTCTTATTTTCTTTATTCATTGTATATATTATATATATAAATTACATTTTTAAATATTAAAATACAAAGATATAAAAATATTTAAAAATATAAAATATAGTAGCCCACCGGTATCGGGAAAAGGGTCCAAGCTACCGGTGGTCAGGGCCCCTGAGAGAGGGACCACCTAACTATGCGCGCCGTGTCCAGGAGTGCTGCTTTCTGGATCAAGCCTATTATTATTTTGGCAATGCTTGCAAAAAAATAAAAGGTATTTTTTTTAAAGTAAGGAAATCTTCATATTATGACTCTTCCGCTCTGGGCGGAACGGAGGGGATGCCAGAATCTTACTGACTAAAACGCATCCCTTTTCCTTCAGCATTTGAAGGAAAAGGGATGCGTTTTAGTTTTTTGCGTTCCAGGTCCGCGGTGACTCTTTCGAACAAATTCCGCATAAAACTTGTGTCCTACAAGACAATTACATTCACACAATAGTAATCCCTGATTGAGCTCAAGAACACATCACAATATTTTGGGGCTGTCGAGATATGGACAGATAGCAGCTCCGTAAGTAAAACTCATCATCATCATCATATTAGCCGAAAGACGTCCACTGCTGGACCGCCTTCGAGGCCTATCCTCCCTCAAAGAGGGGTTTGCCATAATCGCCACGCTTGGCAGGCAGGTTGGCGATCGCAGCGTAGCTGTTGCAATGCACAGAGCATGCTGCTGGCCATTCTCTGGTGAGTCCCTTAGTTGCCTCTTACGATATGGTGCTAATCTTTTACGTCCGCTACCATACAGAGCCACTAAACACACATATAAACAAAACTGCCACTAATTCACTAGTCAACATTGTAAAAATATTTGATTTTATTTATGTTTTTTAGTAACCAGCATGCCTAATGAAAAATATCTGCATACTTTTTATTTAAAAGCGGAAGAAATCACATTTTTATTCGGTTTTTAATTCGAGTTCTGGTCTAACATCGCGGGCAGTAAAAAAATTTTTCATAAAATTTTGAAAAAGAATACAAAAATAGTTCCTTGCTTAAAGATTAAAAAACTTACATTATAAGAAATAAGTTGTTAAAAAAACATAAAAATATTCGTTCGAGACCCTTTACGTGCATGTCGGACTCGCACTTGACCGATTTTTTATGAGAAATAGCTAAGCTGCATTCATAATTTAAATTTTGATCGATACGAGCATTTTTAGGTTATAAGGCAACAGCCTAGGTTCAGACTGGTATGTCTAGAGTGATTCGAGCCGACCGAAGGTCACCAGGTAGACGCACAAAAGCTAAATGAATTCAATTATTTTTTGTATAACAATAGAGTATGGCCAATATATGTATATAAGGTTGGTTACAAGTGCGTGTTACAGTTACGATTGTATGGAATTGAATATAATTAAGAAGTTTGTTAGTAGTACTTTGTTAAGTTTTGTTGGCAAACTAGTTATGTTCTATTTAAAATATATTTTGTATGAAACTAGGTTTTTACCCATAGATTACACGAAAACCTACAAGCTGTCTTTGATTTTAAAGTAACATGTTTAAAAATATTATTAGTTCGGAACCCCAAGCACGCGAGTCCGACTTACACTTTGCCGGTTTTCATGTTTATTATTACCCTAGTACCCTAGCATAGCCAATTTTGAACACACTTGTTTTCATTACTAAGCGTTGCTTATAGGCCCGTTTTCACTAGAATTTAGACACCGTAGGGTAGTTTTTTGCTTTGTTGCCGAGTGCGCTTTTGAGGCATTACATGTACGAGTCGCCTTAGTTTCCAAATCCCGTACGTAAATCAAAATTAATAAATCAGTTGATTTTCAGCAAAAAAATGTATTTTAACACTGGGCTTAATGCTTAACTGGATGCAGCTAGATTCCAGTGTTCAACGCGATGGAGCGACTGCCTATATACAACCTAGTCTGTAACCGGGTAACACAATACGCATTTGCAACACTGGTGTCACCAACTTCACTTCACTCTCAATTATTATTACCACGAACAAAAATCGTTCTAATACGAAACAAAAGTCCCCGTGGATGTTTCAAATATACGCAGTCAGTTATGTACCTACTTATTTAATTATTAGTAGACCCAGACAGACACTAATTTGCATTTTAAAATGTCTCTATTTTCAAGGTTCCTTAACTCGCAATAGACGCAAAATATTCAGCCACTATCGCATTTTATTTTGGCAATGCGTTTTTTTTTGCGAATAAATAATATTTTTTTGGTAATAAAATTCAATGCCGTCTATTCGTGAGAAAATGATTCACAATGAAAATTAGATACCTATGAATTTGATATCCTTAATTTTACATCAATTTAATTTTAAATTAAAAATTGAGTTTTTAGTTAGATTATAATAATTATTAGGAATTGACCATTCCTAATAATTATTATAATCTTGTCACTTAACGGACAAATTTAATTGTCCGTTAAGTGACAAGAACATTTATTTATTATTTCGTTTTTCTTGTTTCCTACTTGTATTTTCCATGCAAAAAATATACGCAATCAACGCACTGAAATAATATCTTTTATATGTCACCGGAAAATGGCAAACGCCGTAAGATTGTAAAATATCCCGTAAAATTGTAAACTATTTTTTCTAAATAAGACACGGATATGTTGGAAACTATTGAATTTGGTTGGGATTTATTGGACAAAAAACGTTTTTTTCATAATAGAGAAATTATAATCTAATAAAGATTTATTACGATCTAACGGAGTTTGCAATTTTCCGGTGACATATATAGTTTTCCATCAAAAAATTAACGCCCGGCGTAATCTACGACCAACAATCTTTTCAGTTACTGTTGTTATAACTATGCAAAAACCGCATACGTCAGCAAAAAATTAAGGCACCGTTACTCCACCTCAACATTGAACTAAAACAACGTCTAGATGCGTCATGCACCTACACAACTAGACAAGCGTATGGATGACCAACCAAGGTGGGTGTTTGGTCGATATAAATTTAATATCCGAGCAGAATTTTGTTCGTAGCCGCTGGCTAGTGGTCAGTGAAGTCAGTATCTCGTGTAAACACAGCCGCGTTTAGTCGGAGCATTGGGCCACGACTAGACCGTACTCGTGAGTCGCGTCGTAGGTGGGGCCACACCATTAGAGAATTTGAAAATGGAAGCTCTTTTTTTACTGACAGAAAAATTAGCCAGTTTTTTTTTTAAAAACAAAGACCTCTGCTTCTTTTGATAGGGACCTCTTTTTATTTGCCATTGACCACATCATGCGAGAATTCGAAATTGGAATTATTCTTTTTTTTGAGGCATAAATCAACCAGACATGGAAAAAAATAAAAACTTTCGTTAAAACCGTTAGCTCTCTGAATTCCTTTGTAATTTTTCGTAAATAAGTTATCAGCAGAAGGGGCAACATAAAATTGTATTTTAAGAAGCGTTCGCATTCGCATCGCAGTGGCAAACTTTCAAAAACACCTCTAATTTCCCTACATTTTATGCATTGATTGTCGCTGAGACGATATTGCGTCTCGAATTTGAACGCTTTTTAAATACCTTCTTAAATTATAAAATAAATTCGTGAATGATGAGCCATAAATCCAGGGAATTCAAAATATAATAACACGAGATCTAGTTGAATAAAGAGGATTATCTACTAAATATCAAACTAATAAAAATAGATCGGTGTGTGGCATCTATGACAGCAAAAAAAATAGGCCTTGACCATCATTCTCGATGGTCATTTTTACACAAACATACGACCTAATGGAATGTATCTTAATATTTTTTAATCACCGTGTAAACCACGCCCCGACTAGATTTGGCCTAGGATTGACCTCGCTTAGTGCGCTCAACTAAAATATATTAGTTTCAAATTGTGTGTCTGATGCACATTGGTGTTTTAAATAAAACCTGTTTTTTATTTTATTCTACATTACTAAATGAGGTGTTTTTTGAAGTCTAGAGAATGCGACGCCTACACAAGTACCTACCCTATATGTAATATATGAACTTTTTTCTTTTTTTTTTAGGATGGGAAATCATCAAATGACTTCTTCCGCTCGGGGTTCAGGAAGGGCCTGTCAGACTCTTACTGACTAAAACCCATCCGTGTTCCTTTTAATGCACTTTGCGTTCCAGGGCCACGGTGATTCTTTCGAACAAATTCCGCAACCCTGGCAAGACTTACATATGGACTAGAAAGCGGTGGAGCATAGATAATTTTGTCATTAGATTTTGTTAAACGTTGTTAGCTGCATTCTGCTACAAGGTTATATACTTTTACTCATATCATCAAAATGTCGCATTTAAAGTCGACTCGCAAACTTTCGATTTAACCCATAGTCAATAAAATCGCATCGCACAACACTACAGATCGCTGCTCGTATAAGTTTAGTGGCTCGCCATAAAGCATGAAGCGCGCGTGCACCGTTTTCAGTCAAAAACAACGCTATGGCCACGACTGCGAGTGTTGCCGCGGTTTGACCGACCGCTGCACTGTCTAGCCAAGAGCACAGGGAACACGTGGAGACGCACGCCGACGAGGAAGAAGACAAGCCATAGAGCGTCATTGCTTCTCGTCGATGGCGATAAACAAGAAAGACTGAAATGGTGGTATAAATACTATAGTAGCACTTCGCCCGCGCGGATTTAGTAGGTATGCCACAAATTTAAATTAAGCACAACGATTTTCATCAATTATCCTTTTAGTTTGTTCGTACCGTTTTCCTCGTAAATTGGCACGGGGGTGTCACACCACCAACTTGCAAACTCCGGGCTGTCACAGAGAAATTCCTATTGGAAAAAACTGCATGAAGATCCGTTCAGTCGTTTTTGAGCTTATCGCGAACAGACAGACAGACGCGGCGAGGGACTTTGTTTTATAATATGTAGTGAA
>NDFZ01005470.1:198496-216372 GCA_002192655.3 Mamestra configurata
AGGTCGGTAATTTAAAGCGAATAAGCTAGTTGTACGTTTCAAAGCGTAGACCTCTTTGGTGAGCATAACCTGGTGATCTAGGCAAAATTATAAACGTCACTGAATGCCACTTTGTCCAGCCTATCTGCTATCGTTGCTCCAGTACTGCTAGGAATCGACAACTCCCCTTGACTAGATGCAAGAACATAAGCTCATTTATTGGAAAATGATCTTCTCTAACTCTATTAATAAAATTGTATTTCATATTTGTACCTAAATATGGATTTGGAAAGATCTTAGCTGGTGGTGTTCCTTAGTTTCTGGCTACTGCCATGGGAGTGAGACGTGATATGTATAGCAGTGCTTAAAACATAAGGTCCTGCCAGGGTTGCAGGGTTGTTCGAAAGAGTCACCGCGGCCCTGGAACGTCCCTTTACGTTCCAGGGCCGCTTTAGAAGGAACACGGATGGGTTTTAGTCAGTAAGAGTCTGACACGCCTTTCCACTCCACCCAGAGCGGAAGAAGTCATTTGATGATTTCCCATAATTAAAAAAAAAAAGTACAAATTCAATTGCGGTCAGCTCATACATGGTTTATATCTTTTGATTTTCAACAACTACAACTAGAGGGCCCTCAGTATTATTTTTGTTCTGTGAGAGTATTATCATTATCTTGCATTGATCTTAATTTCATTTGGGTTTGCCATATTCGTGTTGACGTCTGTATAAAAAAAACGAATAGCGTTGCAATCAATGCATGTACGCATTTTTATTTTTTTGCCAAGATATAATTACACAATTCAATGAGCCGGTTTATTTACTAGCTCCTAGTATGATGTGAACATTTATGGCGTGATGATAGACCACCAACGCAATCATGCTGTCTCTATTAGGCGATTTTACAGTTCTCTGCGACTAATTATTTTCAACCTCTAATCATTATTTCGCATTTACGCAGACGGCCATTAGGACTTGCGTGCTTCATAATCTTTGCGCCACCACTTTTTATAATAATTTCATCGTAATGTTATATATTACGACCATATATGGAACTCTTAGGCAAGGTTTCCTTAAACGGTTTTACTATTGTTATGTCCGTTATGCATCAATTCCCGTACACTTGCCAAACACGTATGTTATTGAAGAAAACAACTAATAAAACTCTTAGAAAAATAAACTAGCTACCGAATTACGAAAAACTACACATCAACAATAACTTTCAGGTTATGCAATATCTAGGTTAGTATGCAAATAAACACGTGAGCAAAGAATAGAAAAACATCTAATTCTAAGAAAACTTAATGCTTCAAAAACAAAGTGAGTTTGTGCATGAATAGAATAGTGACAAACAATATTTTTGCAACGTCTAAAGCATTGCAGTGCAGACAAATATTATTCATTAGCCTTCAGACGGAGCTGCATGCATCGTTAGAGCATTAAGCAAGGACAAGTTGTAACGTTACGCATGAAAACGCTTATTAGCGACTGCATAGTTTTTTTGTTCTGGCGTCCGTGGGGGCGTGGCGGGAAAAGTTGCACATTATTTACGACGGCCACGAAGGCGATGCGGCGATAAGGCGCGTCGCAGTCTCCGCGTCACGATCTGCACTATCTCTTGATGCCGATATTGGAACTATAATATTATTAAATACAACCCCAGTGCGCACTCAGCGCTCGCGACGTAAAGACTATTGACCTAATACGGATCAACTAAATCGATTTCGGTCCGACGCCGCCTGGGGATGTTCGGCCGGTAATTATATTATTATTCAATTTGTGTCCGGATTCGCTGACAGTTGAATGCTTTCTATGTAATTTGGAGTAGGTGTATGAAATGATCTAGGTGTTCTAGGTGTTGCGAATGTCTAGACGAGTAAGTCATATTCATGTCTAGACGGGTTACCTAATGATGTGGCTGTTATCAGGCGGTGTAGCCGACATGAATATATCGGCTGGCTTGTTTTAATATATTATATCGAACAAGTCTTTTTAAACAAATCTAACTAAACATTTGTCTATAGTTTAGAGTTTAGTGTGTATTGTTTTAGCAAAATGTGTGGTCTTTGTTTGAACGTCATTTTTCGTATGAGTAACTTACGTTATGTTTCAAGAAGATTGACATTTACGTACATTATAGTCTGCCGAGCGTGGAGTCCCGAGTTCGATTCCCGTGTCATTGGGTCAAGTGTCATTGGGCTTTTCCAATAGGAATTTCTCAGTGACAGCCCAGAGTTCGGAAGTTGGTCGTGTGAAGAGGGAGTGCACCTGTGTTTGCGCACACACTTGTGCACTATAATATGTCCCGCGCCGATAGCTGGTCTCGTTTGAGATTGGCCGCCATGATCGATAGGTCAGGAGGACTATATAGTCTCCTGATTAGCAAATTGTATGTCGGATGAGGGTTTTCTTAAATGACGAGCACCGAGAGGCTCTAGATAAGTGACATTCTGTTAGAGGTAAGCGATTTTCAAAACGCCAGAAATGTATGGGATTGACAAAGACTATTGAAATTTTCAAATTTCGGCACTTGTATTCACCGATTGAATGGTATTTAGTCCAGAACCTCGTAGCAGAACTGAGGCGTCAGGTCCAGGTACCTGTCAAAACGTTAAGGTTATGTTTCTGCCTAAGTAGCGCCAACTAGTGGCGTTAACTTTTTTAAGGACCTTTATTGATCAGTAATTGGTACCAGCAAACATATTTCAAAGTCATTGTGTGTAGGTGTCTAAAATATTAATATATTTATATTCGGCATTGTTACTCCTTAATACAGGCTATTTCGATGCCTAGAAAGGAGAACAGCACTTTACCCACTTGATTAATAGAGATTTTTTACCGTACGGGATATGCGCGTACGAAGTCGCGGGCAAAGCTAGTTGATCTATATAATTATCTTGTAACAACTAAAAGCTCGAGTAAGTTCAAGATCAAAGCAGACGTCACTTGTTTCATTTGTCCTTATTCCGATTTATTTGGGGTCGGTCACATACTTTATCAAAGCTCTTCTCCACTTCTTATTCCCAGCTGAAAAAACTAGAAAATGGTGACGGGCAGGAGCTTTCGGGCCTTTTTTTAATTTTGACGTTGAAAAATTCCTGATAGTCAGCGTAATTTGAATTACTGACTTTTATTTTATTTTTTTAGACGCCATAGTCAAGAATTTAATTACATAGAATAATGCAATAATGCTCTAAGGTGGACTTGATTTAAACAGTTTTAACGAATTTAGAAATTCTTTGTATAAATTATAATTATAACACCATCACTAAGTAACTTCTCCATGTGATTAAACCTTAACTATCATTAATGAAGCATATTAGACATTGACCGCTATGTACAGTAATAATTGGACTTCGGATTTATGTACTGTATATTTTTCATAGCTGTGCTGAATTGTCTTAGTCTATTGTCTGTAACTGTACTTAATTAATTAAAATTAAAATAAAATAATCAATCTGTCTAGCCATTTTCCAATAGGGTCGTCTTCCAATACTGGTTGCAGCTGAGTACCAGTACTTAGAGCGATTGCCTATCTGATCTCCACAGCTCACTAACCGGGTAATATTCCCCTAACCCCTTGGCAAGACTGGTATCAATTTTGGCTTTGGAATCCCGTAACGACTGTCAAAGCAAATAAAAGCCGGGGCCAAAATCTTAACGTCCTTACCGAACGAAGTCAAGTCAAAGAATTTATTTGAAATAAATTCAAATAATTTCAAAGTTATTTGAATTTATTTCAAATTTACACGTACTGTCAAAATCAGTCAGTCAAAAACATGAAGTTATTTGCTCGTTCCAGTGCGTAGATCTCTATGGAGAAGAACGTGCTAGAAACTTCACGGACACTCTTTTTAACCATTTTATGTTTTACAAAAGTCCTGTAACATTAACCTTGTTGCTTCTATATGTGAGAACAATGTAAAGAAAAAAATAATAATTAGGTATCAAATATTAAAATAAGCCAGTGGCAGCTAAGACATGACCAGTCTCCACTGATGGGACAATGCGACAAGCTTTGATTAACCTCGAAGATCGAACTGTTTTTTAAGGATGGGAAATCATCAAATGACTTCTTCCATTCTGGGTGGAGCGGAAGGGCGTGTCAGACTCTTACTGACTAAAACCCATCCGTGTTCCTTCTAAAGCCCTTTGCATTCCAGGGCTGCGGTGACTATTTCGAATAAATTTCGCAACAAGATCGACTCGTGCGGCTGTCATTTTTCAGCTACGAGCTCCTCATTTGATTACATACATTATTCTTTATAAAAAAATCAAAAACCTTTAAACATTACCAATTTCTGACCATATACAAAACACATCTTTATCAACTGACTGCAAAGTAATATATTTAGGTACAAGTATACCTCCAGGGTGGCGGAATTTGTTCGAAAGAGTCACCGCGGCCCTGAAACACAAAGGGCTTTAGAAGGAACACGGATGAGTTTTAGTCAGTAAGAGTCTGACACGTCCTTCTGCTCCACCTACAGCGAAAGAAATCATTTGATGATATCCCATCCTTAAAAAAAAGGCATATGTGTACCAAATCAATTAAAATTATATCTTTATCTGTTATGAAATCATTTATTTACTTAACCGTACAAAAACCAACTTTACAATTTGAACATGGTAATCGCAATCAAATAATAAATCAATGAATGAAAGAAAGTAATAATTCTACTTTGGATACCGATGACCTTTATAGTTGTCTGATTTTCATAATATCTATCTTATCTATGCACCTGCCACACTTTATTGTAACTCTTTAGATAATAAAACAATAATAAATTGAGCACACAAAAGCATACCATTAATTAATATGCGATTAGTTCATCTAGATATTTTTGCTATTAAAGTCATCCACATTACCTTTTTTTACTTTGAACGTTAAGCAGGCGGTATTATAAATCTTAATTAATAGGTATAATAAAGTGGTAAAATGGTTTGTTTATATTTAGAGTCGTAAAAGTTAATCTCTGAACGTGCTTATCTGAGTACGAAAACCTTTCACTGTAGCTACACGATTACCGAGTGTCAAAAGGACGCTGGCGAAGCTTGTGTGAAGGCTGCGTTTTCACCAGAGATGTGCGAGGATGCGTAGCGATGGATGTGTTTGTTAAGAACCAATAGAATCGCTTGCGTTGAGCGAGGCCAGGTAAATGAAGCGATTCTATTGGTTCTTAAAAACACATCCTTCGCTACGCATCCTTGCATATATCTGGTGGAAACGCAGCCTTAAGTAGGGGTAAAAACTACTGCTTAGTGGAACTTTCATGCCAGAAAACAACAAAACATCTCCTTCTCAAAAGACTGGGCCTGCCACAAAAGTGGGAATATGGATGGGAGATATTTTCTCTGCAGCATATCCCTAATACTTAAAGCAATATTTCATGATGACATGAAAACTGTGAAACCAACTGTCAATCACAGAGCGTCTGAGAGTGTATGTAACCTATGGCCACCCATCTAAAGACTGACCGCATACGCGCAGTACTTCATAAATCAATAAATTAGCGCGGCTTCTTTTTTGCCAGAAGCCCGTCAATATCAACATTCTGCAATTAAAGTACACCGACAAAATGTTATCAAATATGATAACGAATCAGATAACGACTTGGTTATAATCGCGCGTTTTTGTTAAAAAAACCGCAACAGATTAGAGATGTGACCGATATAATTGGGGTCGAACTGGCCTCCAATAATTGGGAACAGGGGCTCAACAATTGCCCAGTGAATGTATAAAAAAAAGCCTTTTACTTCGGGGGAATCCCCACGGAAATTTCCGACGTGACGGTCTTGATTTTATCTACACCATCACAAAAACGGCTTCTAAATAGTTTTTGCCCTTTTTCAAATTCTCAATGAGATAGTTTTTTTTTTGTTTTTGTATAATTAGCTGATCTTGTGGGTCATGAAAAATATCTCACAACTTTCTTGTGGCACTTGTGAGTTTTATGTTTTTCTGAAGAGAATCTCTTTTTGAAATTTATTATTTCGAAAAAGTTTAAGTGTTCCAAAATCAAACGATGTTTTTTTTTTATTTTCTGCTCTAATTGTTGTGCGGTTGTTGACAAAAGCTCGATGAAAAAAAAAGTTACTGTAGGTACTAACCACCCTGTTCCAATTACTCATCTTTTAACATATTATGAAAAGAAGCAAATTAAGCACATACAATATTTATTTCCGATCATAGTTTGAAACAAGTCGTCTGTGACAGCAAGACAGACACCGAAATAATTCCATGAAACGTCATAATGTTACCTTGTATTGTTCCTTCACGTATTTTATAATTGAGAGGCTGATAGTAGGTTGATAATTTGGGCTGAGGTAGACAGTCACTGACCCGAGCTTTACTCGATCACGGGAAATCCTAAACCAGCAGAGCGTAACTATCCATGCCAAATAAAAACTCGCTCTTAATGTTAGAAAAAAAACGGTCAAGTACAGGTTGAGATTGCTCATAGAGGGTTCCTTATCTTACCTTACCTAAAATAAAATAAAAAAATGTTTAAATTAATGCAAATTATATGTGAATAAAAGAAAGAAAATGGCATAAATTTCCACGGCAAAAAAGAATATAACGAACAAAAATATAGAGGTACAACATTTAGAAAAGGAAAATGGCCAAGTTCGAGTAGGACTGGCACGCCATAAACCGAAAAAATCAAGTTTCATGTATAATTTATTTAATTTTTACTTTTATTGCACATTTATTATTTGCCTGTTTTAGCGGCAATAAACAAAACACTGAAAATTTTAATAAATAATATACCAAATATGTAAACGGTTCATGAGATACACCCGCTGACAGACGTATGCACGGACAGCGGAGGTTTAGTAATAGGGTTCCGTTGGTTACATCTCGGGATACAGAACCTCTACAGGGTCTTAGCGCAGCATGTGAGCTGGTTACACTTGGCAGACGTTATTAATTAATTTATTATTTATTTATTTTATCAAACTTTTACTATCTTGATGATGTTGACTTTCGATCTGTTGATATAATTATAGACGGAAACGACTTATACCTTTTACCGGTTATATCACAGTTAACGATTCCGGTTTCGAATATTCATATAATAACTAGCTAGTCAAAAATGCATCGAGTCTGCGTTTAACCAGTTGTTGTTGCAGCGATCCCAGACAGATTATTTAACTTACGGAGGGAAAGTTCGACCGCAGAAAGATGATAATGAAAGTTCTATTAGCGAAAGCGTAACGTACGATGTTTGGAGCGAAAATAATCTTTGGGTGTATCATAATAATGTGTAAAGACGTCGACTTTTGAGAAGTGCATTTGCCGTACGTTTACTTAGTTTTATTTTTCTCACAATGTTAAAGCTCCCCAGACAGATGCAATGCGAATGGAACAACAATGCGACGATGCGTTTTCATAGAAATGTTTTAAAATTGTTCTACAGACAGAAAAATATATATTGTATAAAAATCGTTGTTCACACTATTTTTGACGTTTTAAAACAATTGTTTTATTGTTTTTTAAGGTTATCCTGTGAACGTGTTGTATGCTTTTAAGTTTGTGCTAAATAAATGTATTTTTCTTTTGTCGCATCAGTGTCGCATTGTCGCGTGGTATACCTATCAGCCTTTATTTTTTTTCGTTAATAGTACAACACGTTGTTGTTTTATGAAGTTTCTTGTAGAAACCCAAAGAAAACCAATAATTTTTTTAAGCGTAACCCTAAAATTTAAAATAAATAGGTGGCTTGCGGCTTCTTTGCTGAGGCTTAAATTAGGTTACCGTATGGATGAGCAAGGCATCTTTACAAGTGCAGATTTATATGGATCCACGTTCATAATCTAGTATACAAATTATATGACGCGATACTTCATGTTTCGGAAAAGGTTACAAGGCAAAAGTGTTTGAATGTAGATACAGATCGTTATGAGTTTATGACGTCATAATATTATAGTTTTGGTGGTGAAATTGTTTTTTATTGAACTTGAACTGAAGATACATTTGTATATAATAGTCAAGCTTAGAAAAAACTTTACGACGAAAGTGTCTTTCACGAGTGATTAAACGTGTAAGGTTAAAAATATGACATAACTTTCACTAGGGTTAACTCACACGGACTAGTAATTGTTAATTTATGCATATATAAGTATAAATAATACAAAAGAGAATGAATACAAATAAACTAACAATACGCTCCATTCAGGTAGATGTTTCGTAACCCACGTCATTTTATTTTAGCTCGTGAATTAGTCATGCCAAAGCGTTGATTTATTTTATGTAATATTTGAACTGAAAAGTGTAGGATGATGGAGTTTAACTGGAATAATAATAATAATAGGATTTATTTTCTCCCACAAAGTACAATATTACAAATATTGGAGTTTGTGGGAGTCAGGAATCCAACCTAGAATACCCTGTGCTATGGACTCCTGGCCCCCCTCACCAAGATTGGGATTATCACAATAATTGTAGGACATGTAAGACTATTGTAAGAAAATAATAATAAAATTAAAAAATGAAAAGTTATTGGAAATGTCAACGTTAACAGTGAATCTGTCTGGCCTTTTAAGTTAGTATAGTCTATTTTAAGTTTCCTTTTCTGTCTCTTTACACACTGTATCTACGTATCTTATCCTACTCTTCTGTCGCAGTTCTGCTGGAAGAAATTTCTAAAGAAATAAGCAGTACCTTTGTGCTCTTTTCTCTGTTTAAAATTTTCTTTTTTTTAGGTATATTGTGTGTACATAAATAAATAAACTATGTAAGGGGTTGGTTTCCAGTTTAACTGGATGTTGCTGAATGTGCTTAGTTAAAATTGAGCAATTTTTTTCTAAATTAAATTAGGTGGCTTACCTAGGTGGTAAGCCACCTAATTATTACAGGTAAGGAAAAATCTAAAGCTAAGCTGTCCACGCATCCCAACTGCAAATAGCAATTCTCAATTATCGAAATTACCTACAAACTTAATTACTCAATGGCCGAGAAAAAACGAAGTGAAGTGGAAAACCCAAAACATTTTTTTTAACACACGATTGAATTGCAAAAAATGTTTTGAGTTGATTGAGCTCTTAACAGATTATGTCGACACGTGTAACTATTCTTCTCTTTTAATACAAATATAATGACATTACCATTAGCAGATTTTTTTTTGTGTTGTATGTAACGAGTCTGTTTTTTTTCCAACATTTTTTTTTTAAATCAGCCTTTTTATTCCTAGGCAAAGGTCTCCCCCAGAGCCTTCTGCTCTTCTCAGTTTGTTGCCCTCTCCGACCAATCCGTCATGAACGACTCCAAATCGTCCTACATAGAATAAAAAAACTAACGAGGTTCCTGTTTTGGATTTGGCGGGAGTACACGCCCGGATGTCACCGCTGTGTGGGTCCCCCGGAGGACACGGTGGAGCATACGGTGGAGATTCCTGCTTGGGCGTAGCACCACCGTCTCTTCGCAGCGGCGATCGGCGACAGCGACCTCTCGCGTTCGCATAATTGACGGAGCCCGAGAGGGCCATTGCCTGCCTGGGTCGCGGAATTGTTCGAAAGAGTTACCGCTACTGGAACACAAAGGGCATTTGGAGGAACACGGGTGGGTTTAAGGCAGTAAGAGTCTGAAACTCCCTTCCTCTCCGCCAGAGCAGAAGGAGTCATTTGATGATTTCCCAACCAACAAAAAGGGAGAGCTTTCGTGAGAGTTGACTAGGCTAATTAATTAAGTTCTTCTGGATAGGCCTGTTTGGCTCTGGTAAACTTTTTCTAAATAATATTCACGAGGAGTAATTTATGCCGTCCGTAATTTGCTTAACTAATTAAGGTTTGCTTTTCATTCTGACCGTGATATTTTTGGTTCCAATAATTGTATCTAGCTGTCACCATTGTCTATCTAATTTTACAGTAGCACCATCACTAATTAGGTTGATGCCATTAGATAAAATGCTTCTACAAACTTGTAAATCCTGACATCTTGGTCGAATTTTGAAACTGTCGATATTGTCTGTCAAAGAGCTGAAATGGGATTGACATATGGTACCGTATTTCTCTTGTGACTATCGTTTTCGGTGATTGAATGTCTCTTCGTTCTTATTTTTATTTTATTTATTGGGAACAAAAAACACTCTCTCTCGTGTCTTCGTTCTTAAGGGCCAATTCCTGTGAAATTTAAGGAGCGTTCACAATTTGTCAAAGTGTCGTTTGTTCGAAAAAGTCACCGCGGCCCTGGAACGCAAAGGGCATTTGGAGGAACACGGATGAGTTTTAGTCGGTAAGAGTCTGACACTCCTTTCACTCCGCCTAGAGCGGAAGGAGTCATTTGATGATTTGCCATCGTTGGTGTATCTGGTTTAGAGTTAAAATTGGACAGTTTTTTATATATTATTGGTGCCAGAGGATGGACAGCGTCGCCGAGGCCGGCCCAGAAAGCGGTGGCGAGATGATCTGGATGCACACCGCGAAGGTTGGTTCGAGGTGGCGCAAGAAAAGAGTGTCTGGAAGTATATGGGAGAGGCCTTTGCCCAGCAGTGGGACACAATAGACTAACGAAAAAAAAATATTGGTAGGTGGTAATCGTTTTAGATTTAGATAAAAAAGAGGTGATTATTTGGATAGACAAGGGGACATTCTAGACTATTTACAAAATTAAGACCATGCCATTTTTAAAACGTTGTCTAAAAAACGACATTAATAAAAGTTAGTAGATACGTTGTTAGATCTATTTTTCTGATTAATCCTGCCTTTCTAATTACTCCGTGTTGATGGTCGGTAGACGTCTTTAAACGCGAATGAAATTAGAGCAGACATTTTGTTTATTACTCTTTGACGATAAAAAGTTAGAATTGAGTGGAAGTTAGAAGGGTTTAGAATTGAGTGAACTTGAGTTCTACCTGAATTCTATCTAGGGTCGTAAAAAAAAATGAATAGGTATGCGGGGATTAAAATAAAGACCTCTATTTTAAGTCATTGTGACTGGAAATTATGTTTAGCATCTTGTTTGATATTTTTTTAAGTTTACCTTCATTTCAGCCGAAAAACATCCACTGCTCCTTTGCCATCACCGTCGGTCCATCTTGTTGGAGAGCTTCCAACGGTACGTCTTTAAGTGCGCGGTCGCTACTCCAATACCTTTCAGCCCCAGCGGCCATCTGTTCTACGAACAACATGCCGTAACCGGCACTTAAGTTAGGCAATAGTTAAAAAATATAGACTAAAAAATAATAGAGCAGCACATTGCTAAGAGGTTTAGTCAGCATATTTTTTTTAAATTATAATTTACATGTTTTTTTTTCTCCATTCGCTAAAACAAAGCACACAAGTAGACCTCTAGGGTCTGTCCTAGCATGCCATGGCCTGAGATTTGATCAACGTTTATGTTGACTGTACCTGAGGTTCGTTGTTGTATCTGGGGAAAGTTTAAGGGCTTCGGATCGCCAAAAATTACCACACCGCCCACAAATAATTAGCTTCAAAATGTGTTTTTTAGACATGACGTACCTATTATTTGCTGTCAGACGAATTATTAATAATAATTCTGTATGAATAACTTGATTATTCATAGTTATTTTTAGTCTAGCTATTTTTGGACGGTGAAAGTACTCATGCCTTCAAACAACTTTAGCTCTGAGCTGTGAAAAAAGAACTGCTGTTAAGACTATTTTATGATGTTTGGTTAATTCGACAAAACGTGGAACATCAGATTTTTAGCCGATTAAATTATAAAACCAGGTTAAAAAAATTTAATTAAGAATCTGCTTAAATATTACTTTTGCGATTTTTGTACATATTGCCAATAGTTCTTATAATGATGTTCGATTACTACTAGAACTAGACTCTAGATAAAATCTACAAACAATGATCCACTACCTGACTCTAATATTGCTGACCTAAATTAGAGGTAAGGGAAGAGCTCCCCTGCCTACCCTTTGGGATGCAAATTCCAATCACTCCTCCATCTCACAATTTTCTAGGATGTAAAAAAATTGATTTTGCCTTTTAGCATGACATTTTTTTCTCAATTTAAACATATATACTACACAATACTTGCTAAGGCCGTCCTGAAACGATTCCCGAACGAAATCCTTAATATTTTATACCAATGATAATAATCAATACTTATACTATCTGAAAAAAAAAAATCGATCCGTCACAAATTTAACGCAAGTGATTGGCTATTGAAAACTCATTCAATCAATCACGGCTAGATAACGCGTGTTTGACAATTTGCCACAATAATTTTCGTTCAGAATCTGGGCCTTAGCTTAACGAGTTCTTACAAAGTGATTTTAGGTAAAGGGCAGCAACCGTTATCGCCATGCTAAAACAAAACAACTAAAGACGTCACAGTATCGCATAAAAAGTAAATCAAATCATACCTTATTCAGAATTCCAACCCAGCCGCTATTGTTCAAACATTTTAAGTCACGAAGTTCTGTCAAACTTGCTACATTTCCTTACCGAGTCGCATCTATCATGACGATGTCCTAAATTGTTTTCTATTACTTTTATTTTTTGGCACGTGTAAACAGGTAGCGAGTTTTTTATCTGGTTATAGGTTTTTTTCCACTTCAACGGCTAAAAAGCTCAATTCTAAAAGTAGCGGCATTCGCTTGAGGAAAAATGTTTGCAGTACAACTATTGTATGAATTTTGCAATTGCCTACTGTAATAGATTCTTTGAGTGGTCTTCCTTTATCATTTAATGACATGTTAGCTGCATATATTGTAGTTTTTTTAAGGTAGGACAAAGGATTTTTTCAGTGGCAGGCGATTGAATTTGATTCAGGCTTCTTAATTTTAAATTGACCAATGTTTTCGTTTTAAAATGCAATTGTAATGAAATTTAAGGCAACCTATTTTCTCCTATTGCTAACAAGTAAATATATTCACTTTTTCATTTTTCCTGTACTTAAATTAAAGAACCTACTAATTGCTAAACCATTGAAAACGTAAATGTTGGAAAATAGAAGATTTCTTACTTATTTCTTTTTCTAAGCACGACGTCGCATAGAAACTGTTTTCAAGGATCTGCATAGGTGGCGCTGAGGTCGCCGTCCGTTGATAGTTTGCATAAACGCGGGACAGGAACATTCTCAGAAGTTTGTTTTTCGAAGAGGTAGTGTAAGAGCGATAGATTTACGGGGGGGTAGGGGGGAGGTTTACAAGGGTCCCTGCGGACTTTTTTGTTGGTCGTCCATTTTATTTCAGAGTTGTGAATATTCTTGTTGGATTTTTTTGACGTGGACAAATTAGAACTTTTGTGAAATTCAGAAACGGATAGATTTTATAGAAGGTATTTTAATTTACACGTAAATTGTAAAATCAGTTCTAATACATGTTTTATTTTTGAAATTTCGATCTAATTTAGAAATTTAGTTTAAAATTAATTTTCTAATGTTATGGTGTTTTTTCAGCAAATTTCATTTTTGTATGAATTACGAATATTATGTTAATTACACAACAAACGATTACGTAGACCACACTAAATACTGAAAACGTTTAGCCAAAAATTAGGCAACCAATAAATTCAGGGTTTGAGACTACAATAGGTACATATAAGTAGGTCAATAGGGCATATCAGTTAACTTATTATGTTTAACTATTCAAGTTAAAACGAAATAATAGTACCGTGAAAACGGTAGTCATAACATGAAAAGGTAATTAGAAAACACTTTAACATGTTTCAGTACTTTCAATGTTGGCACTGCAGCCAAAACAGGCTAAGCAGTTTTACTTTTCCATATTACAGTTTTTTCTTTCTCAGCTATGCAAATCTACCATTCAAATAGAGTATTCTCATTAACTTAGTTTCAAATAAAATGTGCAGAAATGTTCGACACTTCTGCAGAAGATAACAAGAATGTAAACGAAAAAGAAAGTGATGACAAAAGATATAGTAACACATTTGGTTGACATTTTTAATAGTGCTGTTGAAAATAGATTTGGTATTGCACTTTTTCGTCTCCTTATAAGGAGACCAAAAAGTGAACAAAGACTGTTGAAAAATCGTGAATGAGACACTGAAAACTAAATCTTAAGACAATAGATTTGAAGCTAGATTTGAACTGAAATTAATTGAGTTTAATTTTATTGAAAGTTTGTCTCGTTATGTAGGCTGTGGCTGTGTCGTCGGCTGTCTGCGTCGGGCGGCCAGCGAGCGTTGCATCGCATGAAATTCGTCTGGTGTCTGTTACGTAACGCTAGCCGCGCGGCCGATTGATCAACCCTAAATTAGTGGACACGGGGAGAGCGCGGCGCGCGGAGGGCTACGGCAAACTAGGTTGGCCGCGGAAGCACACTAACCCCTACAAAACTAGGGGTGCGAAACTCCTCCCCCTTTTCTGGTCACGGGAGCACAGCGATTGGTCCGTCCGCCTCAACCGGGCGCCCCTCACCCAGATTACAATCGGTGGGGTGCGCTCATAGAAATAGTGCTATGTGCTTATCTATGTACACCTATATACTGCATGAGTACATAATATATGGGGAGCCCCCAATTCGTGACATTGAAACAACCCCGCACTGTCACTCTTGTCCCCACATTTGCTGGTTTAAGTCAACGCAAGTATTACATAATTTATTTTTTTAAACTATGATTTTAGCCTAGCCTCGTACTTGGTTATTTGTTGATTTAACCAGTTGTCAAGTGACATAGTTACCACAACATTTAACTTTGAACTTTTTAACGTAATAGGAACTGACCATTCAGTTCCTATAACGTCTTTTGCATTAATTAATTGGATTTATTCAATTTGTAACTTATTTTGCGAACTAAACTATGTGTACCAACGTAACTCTGGTCTGTTTTTTTGGACTAGAGGTCGATCTATGCGTAAACTACACAAATTTATGCAAGTCTGACCTATTTTCAAGGCGATCAATACAATGCTCAAAAAGAAAAAAATACCGTTTGCAAGTTATTTTTACGACAGACGTCTATTCACATAAGTATCGTTTTCCTTGTGATCTATACCAATTTTTCTTTAATTTTATTACAATTGAGGTCACTGTACTTTTTTTTTTGTTTCATTTAATATGCTTCAATATTATTGTTAGATGTTAATCGTTAGCTATTTGAATTAATTAAAGTCTCTTAAATTAAAGTCAGTAATGGTAATTTTCTTCTGAAAGGTTTAATATTTTTAAATACTATATTCCTCTTTCAACCATGACTTTTTAGAGATGTCAAAAGGCTGTGTTTTCCAAAGCATGGTGATTTAACTATTTTCTACTTGTCATTCAAATTTAGGATCCCATTGTCTTAGTACATAGAAAGATAGAATATGCTTTACTGTACATCTTGAAACCAATCTTATTAATCAGTACTAGTAGATTTATGATTCAAAAATCCAAGTTACTAAGCCCCTCTCAAACACCTCACCAACCAGCGCTGGGTGTCTGACGCCCAGCAAATGCTGAGATGGTAACCATTTCGGTATAGGCACGCTCAACATAATTTTACGAGATAATTGTTATGTCTTATGATTGTTCTCTTTTTTACTTTGTGTTTTGTTGCTGTTGTGTTGTGTCTGCATCGAATAAATGTTTTATATTCTATTCTATTATCTTTCTTCTATTCTGCAACCAGTTTCTATTATCTGAAAATACTTTTCTTGTTTTAATGTTGTTGATTGTAAAAATCAAGGGTTTCATATTTTCTTTTGTAAAAAAAATACCACTTCTTCATCCACCGTCCATCAACTCTTCTTCTTTTCCTTCCTTGTTTGCTCCCTTAACTTGGGGTAACATCGTTCGTAGACGCCAAGACGCTTTGTCTGGGATGTCTGTATGTTCAGCTGCGCCCGTTTCATATATTTGACAACGATCCTTGGTCTATAAATATCATAATCAACTCTTACTATTTTTATTCTACTTCATCAATAAGTTAACTCAGACTGTAACAACAACTGGAGCACTAGGGCAATGCAGACGCAACATTCACGACTATAATTTGTTGGCGGTTTATTAAACAGTAAGTTAGAGTCTGGCAAAGTTTAACGACAAGGATGTGAGAATAGCTGGACTCGGCGTGGAAAAAGGATTTGTGTATTTTTTCTTTTTTTTTCGCCCCTTTGGGATTGGCCTATATCCAGCAGTGGATGGCTTTCGGCTGGTAGTATGCTGATGATGATGTTCGTTCGTTTATCATCATTTGGATAAGCATGTGTTTACTTTTTTATAAATTTCAGGGATAAAAAGACTATAATGCCAAGTTTTTCAATATAAATCATCACACAATTTATTATCTGGCTGTGATTGGTTGAATGAGTATTCAACAGCCAAATGCATCACTTAACTTGCGTTTAAATTATGACTCGTTGATATTTTTTCCAGAAACCGGGGGTAAAGCTGTGTCCGTTTCCGAGGAATATGTTTGTTAAGAACCAATAGAACCCCTTCATTCACCTAGCCTCGCTCAGCGCAACGATTATATTGTTTCTTAACAAACACATCCCACGCTACGCATTCTCTCACATCTCTAGTTGAAACGCAGCCTAAGTCACCTGTTTGGTTAATTATTTGAGAATGACGTAGAATGATATACCCGTTTTTAATATTTTTACTCTCAAAGATGTATGTCGCCAAAAATATTGCCAAAAGAAGCTTTCAATTTTTTTTGGGGTTTGTGAAAACTTTGCTCTGTAGGGTGTTGATTTATCAATGACACTGTACTCTGATTACACAGGTTGTTTCCAAAACATAAGAGATACACTTGTTTTTTGAAGACCCGAAAGTCTTTTATTCAGAACAGTTGTACAGTACAGTACAGAGTTCCATTGTATTAAGTTTGTTCAAAGAATGTATAAAAAATACAGCAAGAAATCATCATTGTTGATCTAGAAAATTATTCTTAGAAAATCCTGCTCTTTTCTTGGAAAGTAAGTAATCGTTTTGTTGGTATTTCCAGACTGCTTTTTATAACTGCTCAGATTATTCTGTTACCGTGACGAAGTTTTTGATTCGAACTTCCACGAATATATAATCTCCATATCGATTGAAGCTGTGGGTTTCCTAAGAATTCGGCGCATGTTAATGCATCTGCGCTGATATCAGCATAGATATTCTTTAAAATCAACCAAGTCCAAAGCAGATCCTAAAATACAGGTAGATTCATGAGTGTACTGTACTGTGTTCATGTGTGTGTGAGTGTGAGTGTGTGATATACAGGTGAGTCGCTGCGCAGCAGCAGATTCATCTGACAGCGGGGGTGAGGGGTGAGGTTCATTGCAGTGAAAAGTTAACTTCAGAGTCGCCTTAAAGTTTGAATCTTCCTGTATTTTCCTTTCCTTTTTTCTGTATTTTAATCTAGCTACTGCCAGCAGCTTCGCCCGCGTGAAAGTAGAAAATCATCCCAAGGAAATATATATATATTTTTTTAAGGATGAAAGTCATCAAATGACTTCTTTCGCTCTGGGTGGAGTGGAAGGGCGTGTCAGACTCTTACTGACCCTTCCAAACCCATCCGTGTTCCTTCTAAAGACCTTTGCGTTCCAGGGCCACGGTGAATCGTTCGAAAAAAATCAGCAAACCCTGGAAAAAAAATATACTTACGAATAAAAAAAAAAAAAGTATCTTATAACTTCTTTCTGCTCAGCGTATGGGAGAGAGCAATGCTCGGGGCTTCTCTGGTGGATAGAATTCGTAACGAAGTCATTCGCCAGAGAACTAAAGTTACCGACATTGCGCGTAGAATCAGCATGCTGAAGTGGAAGTGGGCCGGCCATGTCTGTAGACGGACAGGCGGTCGATGGAGCAGACATGTGGTAGAGTGGAGACCGCGTATGGGCAAACGTAGTGTGGGACGCCCTGCGACACGATGGATCGATGATTTGAAGAAGGTGGCTGGCAGCGGATGGATGCGGACCGCTCAGGACCGGGATGGTTGGCGATCTTTGGGGGAGGCTTACGTTCAGCAGTGGACGGCAATTGGCTGATATGA
>NDFZ01005470.1:216530-246697 GCA_002192655.3 Mamestra configurata
AAAAAAAAAAAAAGTATCTTATAACTTCTTTCTGCTCAGCGTATGGGAGAGAGCAATGCTCGGGGCTTCTCTGGTGGATAGAATTCGTAACGAAGTCATTCGCCAGAGAACTAAAGTTACCGACATTGCGCGTAGAATCAGCATGCTGAAGTGGAAGTGGGCCGGCCATGTCTGTAGACGGACAGGCGGTCGATGGAGCAGACATGTGGTAGAGTGGAGACCGCGTATGGGCAAACGTAGTGTGGGACGCCCTGCGACACGATGGATCGATGATTTGAAGAAGGTGGCTGGCAGCGGATGGATGCGGACCGCTCAAGACCGGGATGGTTGGCGCCTTACGTTCAGCAGTGGACCGCAATTTGCTGATATGATGATGATGGCTTCTTTCAGGATATGGTCTAGTCTTGTACCAGGTTCCATCCGTAAATATATGGTAGGTAACAAACAGATAGACTGACAGCCATACTGTCGCGTTTATAATATTAATTGTATATATTGTATGAATTAACTGAAATATATTTGTTATTGTAATTATTATTATTTTCTTTTCTGCACTATCGCATTGGGTTACTGTAATGATAGCTGTATGTATGTCTGTGATAAACAAAATAAATACTAAGTATGGATTGGCAAAAAACCTACAAAATTTTATTTCCGCGATGACTAGATTGCAATAAATACCAGGAAAACGATTCGACAATACTTTCTTTTTCTACGAGGGTCATCTGCAAATAATAAGACACAACAAGCGTAGCCAATCTGTCCAGAATTGGGCAGCCGGTGGACACTGATCTAGGTTGAACCATGATATCTTTTGTGTTATTCAGCCGTGATATTTACACGTATTTATTACAAGGCTACGGGTGTAATGAAATCAAAAAGAGTGCAGATTCGCACGGATTAGAGATTTAGTTCGAAGTTACAGTGCTAACATTTCAAGTTAGAGAGGCCAGACGTTTGTTATAGACGGCATGCGGCACCCTAATCGGTCGCAAATGCTTTCATTTTGACATTCCGACCGTATTCATTGCGTGATTCCGTTGTCAAACAGATGATTTTTTAAACATATGAGGCTTAAGGATCTGGGTTACCCTAGGATTTTATCTGTAATTGAGTCTTGCACATTGAGCTCAGCCTTTTTACGACTCATTCTGCATCCATTGTGTGAATACCGGAATATTGAATGAAAACTTTGTTACGTAGTTTCGGAATTATCTTCGGAGAAACATATTAGCTGGTCTACGCTTTCTCCAACACAGCGTCTTATCTTGCATCAATTTTTATTTCAAAATTAGTTTTATATGCAAATATGTCTATTTTTTTTGCTTTCTATGAAAGCTTCGGTCGCACTGAGCTTATGTAAAAGTCGCATGTTATTAAGAAAGTAATCATTTCCAACGTTACGTAATGTTCTATTTCCATTTGTAAAAAATAAAAAATTGAGGTTTGTTTCGCATCTCGACGAGATTGCAGACTGAATATGGATGGGCGCACATACATTTCTTCTAAGCACGCCATTTTGTATTGCGGATTGTGTTTGTTTTTGGTATTCTGTGCCCCGGTTCAGCACATGAGCCACATGTTGGAGTGCCCACACACACACACATCTCTACTTTGGAGGATTTCATGAATGCCACCAATACTGCAAGTAACGTGGCCTTCTACTGCGCTCAAACAATAAAAGGTTCATTTAATCGATCTGCGTAGCCTTTTCACAACTATGTTAAGATTGGTTTGTAGAATAACCGGAAGCAGCTGAATACCAGTATTTTACATGGAGCACTTCTACCTCCTCCTCCAAAAACCAGTAACTGAGTAAATAAGCTACCCCTTGGCAAGACTGGTTTTTGGGCTCCAAAGCTCCTTCCCGTGGGTGTCGTAAGAGGCGACTAAGGCACTCACCAGAGAATGGGCAGCAGCATTCTCTGTGCATTGCAACAGCTAAACTGCGATCGCCAACCCGTCTGCCAAGCGTGGCAATTATCGCGAACCCTTGGGGGAGGCCTATGTCCAGTAGTGGACGTCTTTCAGCAGATATGATGAAAGAGTTAACCATGGACTTGAAAGGAAGAAGAAGTGTTTGTCGTCTCCAAGAGATTCGTGTGCTCAGTTTCTTCCAACATTGTCGTTCAGCAGCCGGGAGCGAGCCAACTTCGCCTGAATGAAACTCGCGTCGAAAGACTTTCGTTTTCCATACGAGCGGTTCACATGTTCGCAGCTTTGCATTTTGTTTCCCGCTTTTTCACTTGTGACGTCACACGATTCATGAGAGCGCTTTAAAAAAATATCTATGATGCTGTGTTACCTAATTATTGGGAGCCATTTTGGATTGAGCACGATTTCTTCATTTGAATTATGTATTTTTGTGTGATGCAAATAAAAAAAATAATTAAAAAGGAACACTTTTGAAAGTTGTTGATCAACACTTTTTGAATGTGAAAAATTTACGTAAGCCAGCGGGCGTTTAGAGGAGCTGTTCTAAATGCCCGCTGGTCTCCCTAGTGTTTTAAAAGAAACCTCGAATCGTTATTTAAAATGAAAAATATTGCAAAATTAATTGTAAAGTGTCCAACGAATAAAAACACCAAGTTGCCGCATTTGGCATGGCGTATGCACATATGCATACCTACCAAGCTACATAACAACATAGAAACAATATAGATTGGACACAATTTGAAGGGTCACCGATGACTGCACCTTAAATTGGAGGTGCACACATTAAGAGATAGCGCACCACAACAAGGGCAAGGTGATTTGTCGTCACTGATACGGTGACAAGTGCAGTCTCGAATCCACTTATATAAATACTTCAACGGAATATTTTTCCTCTGAAGCAAATTTGTTCTAGACATCAAGGGGGGCGTGTGGTTTCACACTATTGGTATCTATCTTAACGACATCCCAAAATATCAAAACAGTGAAGGTTTCGCCTTTAATCTATCTACTGTGACTGTCCTAAAATTGCATTTTAATCGTGCTCATTGACTGTACCTATATTTGGCACCGAATCTTAGGTTCGAGGCGCCCAAACCTGGAAAAAAGCCCTACCACAATCCAAATTATACAAAACTACCACCGATACAGTGCAGATTTACAGTAGTCCAAAATGTTTTGGATTGATCACGTGACTTTTCGATAGTGCATGTGAATCCCATTTTGGACTTCCTGTGATGGAATTTTGCTTTGTTCTCTAGATGTTTTAATAATTTGCATCCGACATTTACTGTCGGAATACAATGTATGTGAAAAACAGGGTTTTGGTTGACTTGCCAGGGTTGCGGAATTTCCCCGGGCGTCGGGAGTCGCAGGGCGATACCCGGCCACCGTAGGCGCGGGCCTGCGGACGGCGAGCATTTGGTGGCTCGCCGTCCGATCACCACCAGACCCGGGTCGATGGCGCGTTGTGTTTCACGCGTGCCTCAAAGAGATGTCAGCATAAAAGACGGGGCCCGCTAGGGCCAGAGCCTGCCAGGGTTGCGGAATTTGTTCGAAAGAGTCACCGCGGCCCTGGAACGCAAAGGGCTTTAGAAGGAACACGGATGGGTTTTAGTCGGTAAGAGTCTGACACGCCCTTCCGCTCCACCCAGAGCGGAAGAAGTCATTTGATGATTTCCCATCCTAAAAAAAAAAAAAGCTTTGCGGAATTTGTACGAAAGAGTCACCGCGGCCCTGGAAGGAATTAGAAGGAACACGGATGGGTTTTAGTCAGTAATAGTCTGACACTCCTTTCCGCTCCACCCAGAGCGGAAAAAGTAATTTCATGATTTCGCATCCTGAAAAAAAAAAAAAGGGCTTTGATTGACTTGACGATGCTTTGGGAAGAGTCCAACAGTAGACGTCTTTCAGTAAAAATGATAATGATGGTGATGGTATTATCATAATTATATCAGCTTGTAAGACAGAAGAAAAATGTACCAGTGTACAGTACATACCACAGTACACACTGTGGTGCTACCACTCATTTGTAAAGTCTTCTCTTTCTACTTCTTAAACTAAAACCGACAAGTATCCTGAAGTTGTGATGAAAACAGGCTTGCAAACTACATAACAGGCCCTGAAGAACTTGAAAGCTCTATTGGCGCAGTAGCTAACCGATTGGCTTCAGCACTTTGGCGCGATTTCGACTCCTGCACCAAACGTATGTTTATGTGACCTAAAAGCTATTGTTCTTCGCATGATTTTGGCATAAGATAATGTTGTTGATATTGATTTGGAATACCTTCCAAAACATAAAAAAAAACATGAACAGATAAATATATTTTGATGGGAATTGAGCACAAAGATAGATCGTTTTCTTGAACAAGACTTTGTTTTTCACGTGCATTAAAGAATAGCCCTGGCTTGCGACTAAAAATAGCTGGCAAATAGTAGGTATCTACAATAAAGTAAAGTTGATAAAAATAGAAGAAAAATAGATACTATACAATTAAGCATATTCTACTATCTAACATAATACCTACTACAAACATGGAACACAGTTTTTTTTTACAATATTTGATATTATTAACAAACTTCAATTTCTTTTTTTTATTTCGTCCTTATAATCTACTAAACAAAGTTTGATAGAACATCTCTAAGTCCAGACAGCCGTAGATCTCGGCAAGATATCCAAAGTTAGCAACAGTAATATTGTTATGCCGTTGGACTAGACCGAGTCTGCGAAGTTGCATATCAGTAGTTCAGTACACAGTAAGAAGTAGGTCATTATTTGAGATGATGCGTTTCGTACAGACGGGGCCAAGTCTATGTTCTTAAGGTTCTGTACATTCAAATGGCAACACAGAACCCATATTGGATCCAACGTGTGGTTGTGTGTCTGTCTGTAACACCCAATTTGCTCCGAATCTACTACACCGATTCGGTGTACATTTGGTAGATAAAGATCTATAGCTACAAAACTACTGAGCCTAAAATTTTGAAATAAATATTGTTAATAGTTAATTGCTTATAGATAACAGGATTTATAAGGTTGTAGTTTTGAAATAACATGTTATAGTTTAGTAACATGTTATTTCAAAACCACCTTATAGATCCTGCTCCGTTTGGAACCCTTGTTGCGAGTCCGACTTGCAGTTTGCCGGTTTTTATTCCGAAGGTGAATGTTGCCATTCGTAGATTTTTGACAGGCACCAAGTCAAAGTCCGAAAGTTTGACAACTAACTTAACAAGTATCGTATTGCACGTCAACCGGCTTGTGGAGGTCAGATGTGCAGCCGCCACACGTAAAATACTGGTATTCAGATGCATCCGATCAGACTGGATGCTGACCCCAACATATTTGGTTAGAGGAAAGACAGACGTTGATTGATGTGCCAGACAAAACAAAAACCAGACGAAAAAGTACATAATAGTGACAGTGAAGATGCTCCTATCAAAAATACTGCTTGTAGGAACTCGCAATAAAATTAGCAAAGCTGCATCTGACGCCGCTGGAAGCTGACTACAACTAATTTTGGAAGATGATAAATAGACGTTGATTGATGTGTCAGATGGAAGACCAGACGAAAAAGTATTCAATGACACTATTGTATACCTTTTGGTCTGGTCTTTCATCGTGAAGATTTTTCTACCAAAAAGACTGGCTTGTATCGGTAGCATATCTTTGTGGAAAGGGATTCAGAGGCCATTTGCCTTGCAAGGGATAATACAGGATTGATTAATACATAGTTAAGTTTAAGGGACTTGATATACAAAGCGTTCCGGGCGCGCGGACAGGGCGCTGTGACGAAAATGTACCTATGACGTCTTTCCGCGCGCCCGCGACTCTAAGTTTATTTCGTTCCTTTGACGCCGTACGTTTTATCATGTCAGCGCCCTCTCCACGTGCCCTGTCCACTTTGTATATCAAATCCCTAAAAGCTCTCTCTGTGGTGATTGTTCCTGGAAAGATAAGTTAGTTCAAAATATGCAGATTGTGATTATCTGTTGCTGAACACCCTCGAATGGCCATAAAGTTATAGGCTTCCTTTGGAGTTGTTTATTTTTTTCTTCTTTAATTGAATATAGGAGTGTCAAGTGGCTTGCTGTCATGTATGCAGTGTACCAGTCCGAAGTGATTTGAATTATCCAGCAAAAATGTCTTTAAGTTTTAACAGCAAGTAGATGAATTACTGCACCGATACCTACTGCGCAGGCGTTCGTCTAAATTACATGATCACGTACGCACTCCCAAATTTTCGTCAAGGTCGATATATTTATCTCAATTTTATTACCATTCTTTTAAACAGCTGTCAATACATGCGATGCATAAGTAAAAGTAAACTGTTTGCTACATCTGGCACTGAAGGTCTATAATGTTTGCGCAGGCTTGTGTACTTTGCCCGTGGATGCGTGCTACATTATTCTTCAGATAGGTAATTCGCGAACGCAGGTGTCACGATGCCTTATCATGCTCCGGCTATTTTAGTGACAGTCAAGCTGAGCACACAGATAACACCCACTTACCAACCAAAAGATACTGGCCGAAACTCACGAATTGCATTCTGCCAGATAATGCAATAGATCAAGATTATTTCAGAGAGCTAGGAAGTCCGTTAATTCCTCTTTCATTTATCTTACTCAACGTTTCCACACCTGTCGTTAAGAAAAGGGTGATAATGCACTTTTTCGTACTGTTAAAATAACAAAAGAATTCATCTAAGATTTTTTGCAGTACTATTTGCAATTCAGGCAATAAAACAAATGCATATGAAGAGGCACCTAATGATTTCCGTCTGGGATCCAGTGTCTGTTTCATTATTTTAAAATATTGTGCCCAGCGGGCATTCGAAAATATTTATCTCTTTCAAAATAAAAAATCTGTTATTTTCTAAAGTCTACAGGTAAGTCATTGATCATGCCTTCTAATTACTTCAGGTTTTGCGTCGTAGTCGCTTACGTTGATGCGTTAGAGTGTATTCACACGTTGCGGTCGCGTCTAATAAGAGGAATTCATTTTTTTGTTAAAATTATTCATCAAAGTTTTTTTGCGATAGAAACAGGTTTCACACTTGCAAAATGTATGCAACCGTCTGGCGCATACATTATTTTTAGTTGCTACTTCTTTGTGAGCTAGGATCCCTCTCCGCGGCGACCGTTACGTATGACAAGTTTGCGTTAAAATAATTAAGTTACTCCTGCGAGTACAAAAAGCCAGGCTTTTCTTAGCGGCCCGACGACGTGTGAGTCGACCTCAAGGCTTTGTAGCCAGCCAGACAGACCGAAAAACATCTAACAAAAGAAGCCATATGAACACGTCTAGTCGGTTTTAGGAATTCGCGCTAATGCGTCTGGCGACCCACTTGAATACATTTGCGGCCACTCGGACGTTATAAAATTATTTAATAATATAGTCTATTAGATGCGTCTGCGGTGTGTCCGCGAACTAGATGCAAACTTGCTTTATGCTCATTGGTCATCTTAATTTGGCTAACTGTAATCAAATGCAACATTCGAGACTGGACCGGCATTTTTAAAACCTGAAAATTGTCTAGATGACGCGAGACTGATTGTGATTAATTTCAAAACTGCAGTTACGAATAAATATTTTAAATTGAGTGCATAATATGAGCTATTACGATTGCACATAATCGACTAATTTTTTTTGTTGTTGCAGTTTGCAGTCACTTATCATCACGGAGTTACCAGGCTAGCAGGAGATTACACTAGTATTGTCAAAACATTCACAAGCCCGTTGTCGAACACGTGTACTTAGTAGCTACGTACGTGAGGAAGCATTTCTTACTCAGACTCAGGTCGTAAGATACACAAACAGGCTGTCAAAACCACGCCGAAAGCACTGATTTTGTGAGTCCTACTGTGGGACTCAAAATAAGAAAAGAAAAAGGAGACTTTTGATTATACTTCGGTATGCTTTGCAACTGCTTCTAACTAAAAGCTGACTGAAGGAATAGCATAGACGCCAGCACATCAAAATACAACAATCTGTAAATTTTTGTAATAGATTTTCAACTTTATCGCTAAAGCATTAGGTTCAAGGTTGATTGGGAAAAAAATCCAGTTTCGGGTAGCTTGATGTGCTGGTAATTGGGTGCAAGTGAGCAGGTTGTTATTCCTATGGTCCCAGACTTTTGGTAGGCGTACGAGGGGCCGAAGTCAACTCGAAGAGGCCCCGTTAGACATTTCAAATGAAATGGTTCAAATAGTTATTAATATTATTTTTAGGAGAGGAAGATGATGATGATGCAATAGTTCAACAAAGCTTAGTATTAAAAGTTCACGTAATATAATTGATCTTCAAGGAAACCAAATGTTTGTCTGTCGAGAAGGCAAAGAAAGAAGAATTCTAAAAAAGGCGGAGGTTCTTGCTTCTTTTAATTCGGTTGGTAAATATATATTTTTCTAGCATCAAGTCTTAGGCTTCCTTCAATTGGTACCAATTAATTGGAAAGGGCAAAAAAATAACTTTTTTTTTCAGCCAAGACTTTTTTCTGTTTTGCAAGCAAGCCAATTATAAGTCTGTTATCCTATTAGATGTAATTAATTATAAGGTCGTTGCATGTTGCAATGGGTAGTCGACATGCTCAGATTAGAGTGGTTATTAGATTAACTGAGCTAGACAAGCTTAAAGTTTTGCTTAGTGTCTCCTTAAGCCAATTGGATCAGTTACAATTTTGCTTTAGTAAAAACTTAGCTGTATGTACCATGCACATGTTCTGCCAGGGTTGCGGAATTTGTTCGAAAGAGTCACCGCGGCCCTGAAACGCAAAAGGCTTTAGGAGGAACACGAATGGGTTGTAGTCAGGAACAGTCTGATACTCCCTCCCGCTCCCCCCAGAGCAGAAGGAGTCATTTGATGACTTCTCATAAAAAAAGCTTGCACATGTTTCCAATATCCCATTAGCCACAAGATCATCATTCTCTCTTATTTCATAAAAAATACTACAATAGTGAAATTAATTATGGTGGAAAGGCCTATGATTTGTCAATCCTTCAAAATCATAGGCTGAGAGCCAACAGTTTTTAAACGTCAGATTTACATAAAGACAGTCTCCCGAAATGCCCCCCGTCACCACTTCCTAGTGTTTTGGGTGGGAAGAAGAAGTGGCGCAACAAACTCCCCAGCAAGTGATTGCCAAACTTTAGCTGATAGTGGGTATGACACATTGCTTGCAGAACGGATAGCCAAGGGGGCCGAAAGGTTCTGGAATGACGACCATGACCCGGAAGACGCAGCGTTAAGAGGCCCCCACATGGTGCACCGATGTCTTGGTGAGGTCCGCCGGAGTCCGCTGGATGTGAGAAACAAGGGACCAACTGCTTCGAATGATGTTTCTCGGCTGAAATCTACCCATTTCAATCTTAAGAAGAAAATGAAACCATAAACAATAATAATAATTTATTTGTTCTAAAACAAACAGACATTTAAATAACATGGTGATACACTATAGTACACTTAATTCTAAGTTTAGATATTGGACATCTGTGTCTGAACTAGATATAAAATATCTGTATTTCAGACATCAACGCTCAATCCCCCATCGCAGGCGACACTTGGGAATTAACTAAGGTAAATAAAAGAGCTCCGGAACTTACTACTCTCAACATAATCATAATATTTTAAAAACCAAAATAAAAAAATAGGTTATGATTCAGTTTACACATGACTTTCGTATTTTTTACAAGGAGAAACCCCTGTATGTCCTTGTGTGACATTGTATTAGCGATAGCGATTTTCTAAATTCCAAAATGTCTGGTATTGACCATGTGACGTTTCTTTAGCCTATGTGTCGTCCCGGATATAAGGAATAAACTTTCCCAAAAGTGCATTTTAGACGTTTTGCAATCTTTAGGTACCGTTGCTTGAAAGTCACTTTGTCTTTAAGAGCTCAATAGTTACACAATTGCTTGAATTATAGTGCAATTTCACCAAACAGTAAATAATAGTTTAATTTTGTCATACGTTTGAGCGTTTTATTTCGATGTTTAGTATTATAGGCACGAATTATTACGACTAGTTATGATTCTACGCCTATAGCCATTATATGCTTTGTTGTCTGCCCACTGATATACATCATAGTTTTATAGTACTAAGGTACCTAGTTATTATTATTTCTACTAGTGTTTCGGTGGTCCTAGACACGCTGACGTAGATTATTGATGCCTAAGTGTTGTATGGAAAAAAGGAGAGTGAAATAACTAAGGCTGAGCTTTCACAAATGAGATATTTATTTGTTTACGTTTATTCATCCTACTGCTATTTTTTTCCAAAATAATGTCTTAGGTGTACATAAGTACAATTTTTTTTTGAAGTAATTCTTTCACAGAAACATTTTTAAATTCCGAAAACTAATCAGAAATCACAATCAATTGTAAAATCAATCACGAAACAGGCACCCTTACCTAATTAGCAAATTTGCGTAATTATTTTTATTGGACTACACAAATAATTTCGGCTTGAATGCAGACAGTTTACAAACTTGCGCTTTTTAATTCTTTTTTTCTTAACGGTTGCCTTACAGACGTCGAAACGTGGGGTCGATGACCAGCGAAGATAGTCTGGCCTTGAAAGTCTGTCTATGAATTCGTCTAGTACTATACATAGTGTCTAAGTGTCTATGAACTACAACGCATGATCGTACTGAAAATATTCCATTTCAAAGTTGCGTGAAGTGGTTTTTGTTAAGAAATAAGAATAAGTAATGATTTTGTTCAGTCACGTGCTAAACTAACAAACACTAAGCAAAATTCAAAAGAGATTTTCTAGTAGCATATATTTGTAATTTTATTGTTCATTGTAATATTAGTTAAAAAATCCATTGTATGCGAAGATACTTTATGCATAAGACCGTGTATAATTTAGATGAATCAATGCTTTAGGATATCGTTTTTGATTTTTGCTAAGCATGTATATTTTTGCAAAATTATACTCACATTGTTCGTTGCATAGAAAGTTTTATTTATAATTAAAATAAATGGTTATTATTTTCTTATTAAACTATAGGTACTGTAACGTTAATTTTTATTGATTCTATATCAGTTTAACGTGAATTCCCGCTCCGTGAGTCACCTAGAAGTAATTTAAGCCGTAGTGCTAAATCATCAGATTCGTCACGTAGATTTTATGCTCTTTATAGACAAGTATCGAAGAGTTTTCCTCAATATGTCAATGACATCTGATTTGTTGGTACAGGGCCTACTTTAACAACTGTTTTTTAAATACCAGAGGACCGATACCAAAGAATTGCTGATCGATTTTGTTACATAAAGGAAAATGTCAAAACTATGTTTTCAAATGTCATATTTAATTTATTCAAATTTAAAAATAATCTTTTCGAAATAAAAGTAAGCGAGCGGCCAATGCAATTTACAAATATTTTTAGATTTAACTAGACATTATAACCAAAACGAAAAAGAGCTAAAAATATCACAGTGCAATAAAATTTATTTGAATAGTAACCAAATTAGAATATTTCAGTATGTTATCATGCAACCGATTTCATAATTTAAAATGCAGTGTGGTTTAAAGTTTTCAACATACAGAAGATGGAACATTATTAATACGAAATATAAATATTTTTATATTAGTATTCTCTCTATAGGTCTAACAATAGTATATGTAGTTCTAAAGTTTAGAACAGACGGTCTGGCGAGCAAAGAAAAACTGAAAGTAGCTTTTCATAGTCAAATTCGACTACTGGATTCTCAATAACCATTGATGTAAGAAAAAATTAACCATAAAATAAGTGTTTTCTGTCCTGTAATGTGAAGCAGGATTAGTATTAAATAGTATGTACTGCCTATTTACATGAGCATAGCCTAATGGCCTAAAAGCATGCTGTAGGTATGCAAAATGCACATATTAAAATATCCAGCCTTACTCTATTAACACATGTTACAAAGACTGGGAGAGCCAAACAACTAGGTACCCATACATAAGAAAAGTCGCTACCGTTTTAAAAAACGAACAATCAGGAAATGTTCTCTTCAAAAAAAAACAAAAAGCGGATCAATTGCGACGGAAACGAGAAGAAGACAGGAAATAAGAAAAAATAATATCAAGGCCGCTTTGAAACAACACGTAGCCATTAAACAAGCCTAAAAAGTGTAGACCGACCCGTGAGCGCTTGAAATAATGAATGTCAAAACATGAAGCAACCAGGATCATAAGGAAACGTCTACACAAAGACTTCCGAGACCTTTATTTTTCTGTCTGCCGTAGAGACCGTTTGTTAGGACAGGTGCACATTATATTCGGCTCAGACGTCAGTGACGTGAAAGACGTCTGAATCTTACTGATATGGAGACGAGACATCTCACTAAGCTCGTTTCAGCAGAAAGTAGTACGTGTGCGCCAGGCATAACCATTTTTAATGTCAGCCGAGGTCACGGCGCGACTGGCTAGTTGAAAAAACGATGCCTAACACGCTTTTTAAGCGGTACGAAGTAGACACGTCGCAAAAAATGATTCCGACGGCGGCCGACGGTGCAGCGAGAACGTCACTCGCGACCTACACACACGGATTTATATGAACAACCAACTTTACTCGTATTCGCCTAGGTTATACTTGTAGCAAATAGATTATTATGTTTGTTACCACTACAATCATTACTGAATTTATAATTTTTTGGGTAGAGTAAACTGAACCGATTTTATCGTTGTGATTAGTTTATGAGGTGACTTTGTATGTTCGTGAATTAATGTAATTAAGTACAGGGCGTCTGGCTGCGTTTGACGTCGACGTCAATGGACGTTTTATATAGAATAAGGATACTAGATTTGTTTTTAAGTGCATGAAAAGTTTTAGATGTAACTTATTGTTACATTTATTAGATTTATTAGATGTTTACATTTATTAGATGTTAATTATTGCACAAAAAAGGCAGATTATTTTAATAAATCAAGCCTAAAGATTACGAGGTCTGTGTCCAAACAGTGGGAACATACTTATACAACGAACTGACTGACTGAAATACTGATTATGCTTATACAATGAAAATGTTATACAAGAAACCAATAGACTACCTACTAGACATGGGTAATAAAATAACTTTTAACTTTGTTTTTCTTTTTTACAACTAAATCCTGGCGAGCGAAGCGTACAGTCTACCGGTACTCTAGTATTGCGTTTTTAAATGTTATTTTACAAAAGTGATACCTACCTAATTATTTGCATACGATGATATCAAGTTTTGGTATTAGTTTTGAAACAAAGCGAATAGGTTTTTCTGAAATACTGTGGAATATTTACTGATTTTGATTTTTTTTTAGGTTTGAAACTTTACATTATAAAATAAGAGCCTAGTAAAAGGTTCCACTTTTATTTTATATATTTTTATTTTTAACTAGCTCTTGCCCGCGACTTCGTACGCGCATATCCCGTTTTTCCCCGTTCCCGTATAGCCTATAGCATTCCTCATCGGTTCAGTAGATCCAGAGATTACCCCCTACAACCTCACAAACTCACAAACTTTACTCTTTATAAATAAGTATAGATTTCCTGTTTTTCTGTTCCTTTCGTCATGGTGGTTTATAATTATTATGGCTGTAGTCACTGTACTGTAACTGTTGCACAAATAGTAATAAAGAAAAAATATATATTTTTACAAAACGTTAATAAAAATACATTAAAAAGTTACGAACGATTTCCGAAGCTACACAAAAACGTATGTATATACCTTTATTGATTCTTTGCGAACAGTAAAGCTGCTACGCAATTTGAAGTGCTACGAGACTGAGAATTTACTCAACGTATGAATGGGATGTTGGCAGCTTCAATCAACGATAAATTCACTTGAATAACTTACATATAAATACAACATGCACGATAATTTTAATTAGCAGGAAATACGAGTTATTTTGAAACTCATATTTCATAAGGATAAATTATATTTGGTACCTATCTCGTTCATTGTTGAAAAGGTTCTAGAAAATACGATATTAAAAGGAATGCTCCAGTGTTCCAACTAAGTGGGCTTATTCTGTGTATAAAATAAATTGCTACTCCGAAATATAACGTTACTCCCACACACACTTTCAAGGAGAGTTGTCTTAGAATAGAAATTACAAGAAACGTCCTCCCTTTAACGGAAATGGAAAATAATTGAGCAGTCTGATACCGTCAAACAGATCCACCCACAAATATTTATTTGATCTAGTCTATATCGAAGACGGATTTCGCCATTTTGGTGCTTTTCAATTTCGAGAGGGGGATGTAATCAGGATTATCTTATATAACTAAATACGATCGGGTCCGTGTCTTCAGGTCTCACGTCTGGATTTCTTTGAAGATGTTCTGCTGACTAAGCAGGTGGCACCATCTTTAGAAATGGCCACCACGCCTTACCACGCGCGTCACCTGTATTACGTAAAATGCAGCGTGCAATTACTGGGACTGAATAACTGTTGTTTTTGCAAATTGTATTGGTATACAACGTGTAACAGAAAACGCAATACCTCTTAAGGGTACTATATTGAATAGTAGCCCGACGGTATCGGGAACAGGGTCCAAGCTACCGGCGATCAGGGCTCAAGAGAGAGGAACCTCCTAACAATACGAGCCGTGTCCGGAAGTACCGCTTTCTGAATCAGGCCCTTGATCCAGCTGCCTAACGAGAGCCTCCTGAGGTGCTGGTCGAGGCTCGTGGCTATTAAGCCATTGGCTGACACAACTATCGGTACAATGATTGCTGAGTCCACATCCCACATGTCTGGGTTGGTCCCATAGTAAAAGTTGTTTATAATGATGAGTACAATGACCCCTTAAGAGGCTTTGCGTTTATTCTGTTATTTTTCCGAAGGGGTAGGCTGGAACTACAGAACGTCACACGCTGTTATACTAACTTACTCTATTTACTTTTCGTATCAGTTTACGTAATAATTATGTTTGAGTTGTTCGGGATTCGTAGAGATTGTTGTCATACATACGATTCTCTAATTCTCAACAATGTTTTACAAGAGAGGATTTTGATAGGGGTTATTTTGAGTAGGATCTAACAAATTATTTCTACTTGATTTTTTTCGTGTATATTTATAATACGAGTGCCTTGTACCCTGTGACTTCCTTGAGAATTGGCTAAATGAAGCATAACACCGAGAAAACGAATAGGGTAGGCCTCATGCCCAGGAATGGGAACATTGAGGCTGAATTCAAAATTTTTTATTTTTTCCACTTGATTTGCTTTCAAGATGCAGCAGTAATGATGATTAGTATTTAAGTCTAGTCGCCACCGTCTGACCTTCACAACTACACAATAATTCAGAAAATGAAATAGCATTTGACACGAAAACTATTCTCTTTTTCTTTTTAGAAAACCTTCAAAGTCCGAAGCCGTGCTTGCAATAAGCAATGAGCCGACTTTTTCAATAACAATGTAGATAAATATATTTCTATGCGTTTTTGTTTACCATACCGTGAATAAGTGTTGCCTGTTCCCGCTAGACTTAAGTTAATCGTCCACTGCTGCGTAGGATATGCTCGGAGAGGTTTGCCATGTTAGCGGCGCGGTTCATTTGTTTGCCGGCCATGCATTCATGCGTAGCGATGTCGTGGGTTGCAGTAGACGATCCCAAGCTAAGTAAATGTGCGTAGCTTCGCCGTAGTCTGTTTTGGAGAGGCCCCTTTATTTCTGAGTGCCTAGGTATGCTGTAGCGTGGAAACTTGTACCGGTGTTAATGACGGCGAATGCTCGGCATCTCAGGTATTTTGTAGCGCCGCCAGTTCGTGCTTACTGCGGTAGGGGGTGCTTTTTGTTGTGCAAGATGGATGATGAACCAATTCCGTGAATTCATTTATTACTGCTTTCAAAATTGGCGTGAAATATCGTGTTATTTTAATTAAAAAGGTGATTTTCCGGGAATCTTTTAAATAATAATGTAAAGGAAAAGATGATCAGATAAAATTAATTATGCAATAATTTAATACTTTTAGTTAGAAAAACAAAAGTTTCTTACTGATCTAATTCTGTCAATAATAGCGTTGTATTGTTGTTTTAAATTTGAATACTGACCTTATGTACTGAAATGCCAATATTTCGGAAATAAATATTTGTTCACGAAATTTTAAAACACGTTTTGCTTTTAATAAAGTCACGATCTTCATGAATAGCTTTGATTGAAAAATGTTTTGCCAACAAAAATGCAGGCTACAGGAACGACAGAATTGAAAGAGGTATGCACTGCTTATACAAACTGCACCTTTGTCATACTTTTTATAGTATTGACAAAACTTTCACGAGTCGTAGCCGGCTTTCAGTGAGATTCTACGCAAAAGAATTCAGGAATAAATTGGTATTTTCCTCATTTCCGTTTGTATTAGACGGAGGGAAAGAGTAACGTCTTTATTATCTTAGATGTTTGTACCGTCTGGTCATACTATGGTCATGTTTGTCATACCCACAGAGAAGTCCGGATAACTTTTATTTCATGGGCAATATTTCAGGCTGGTTACTATAACGCCCTGAAAGATTGCCCATGAATTAAAAGCGTAGTATTTTATTTCACACTAGCTTTTGTCCGCGATTTCATACGCGTATATTCCTTTTTTTTCCGTTCCCGAGAAAGACTATAAGCCTATAGTCTTTCTCATGAGCTTGGTTATCATCAAAAATAATTTTCCAAATTAGCTATTCCAGAGATTAGCGCGTTCAAACAACCAAACTCTTCAGCTTTATTATATTACCTACTGTAGATTTAAACACACTTACTAACTCGTAAATGTGAAATAAAATGCCATAATAAATGTAGTTCGTATTCATGAGTACTAACACCCCCCTACAGATTTCCCAAAATGTAATTAATATTCGACTGTCTTGTAATAAAAATATTTACTCACAAAGTGGATATTCTTCGTGAGTTAATATTAGTTAAACAAGACATGTACATATGTATGTAAAGCAATAGTAGAGGATAGTATCGGTGACACGTGGTTTTATTTTCTGTCTGTCTGTTGAGAAAAGGGCGGGAGTGTGATTGTTTGCCGTTTTATGTTTTCTTCGGTTGCAGACAAGCTAATACAGTTCTTGTAAGAAACTTTTTTTGTTTGATATTTTTATTTGAGATGAGTTTGCTCTTGAATCTAGGTATCGATCGTCGTCGACGATGGAGCGAGCTTACCCAGAAGAAGTCTGCTCACTCTAATTTTGAAGAGATTAGGGTTGTATGCGTTCGGAAACACAGACGCAGGCAGAGAGTTCCACTCCTTTGCGGAGCGCATTATAAAAGACATTTGGAAACGTTTAGTGCGAATTAATGGAATAGCAATAAGGTAGGGATGGTAACTTGCAATGCGTCTAGATGACTGATGGTAGATGGGGGTAAGTCGTGTCAAAGAGATGTCAGCATAAAAGACGGCGCCCGCTAGGGCCAAAGCCTGCCAGGGTTGCGGAATTTGTTCGAAAGAGTCACCGCGGCCCTGGAACGCAAAGGGCTTTAGAAGGAACACGGATGGGTTTTAGTCAGTAAGAGTCTGACACGCCCTTCCGCTCCACCCAGAGCGGAAGAAGTCATTTGATGATTTCCCATCTTTAAAAAAAAAAGATGGGGGTAAGTCGTGGAGTTCCTGGACACTCTCTCCTAAGTACAATCTGTAGAAGACCGACAAGCAGGCAACCTTGCGGCGATGTAAGCAAAGCAAAGTTTCCATTAAAACTTTCACCACTGCATACATACTTCAGTAACCTTCGTGCACGTAATCACCAAACTTAGTAGATACGACTGGTGATCTCACTATTCTTTTCTTAGTTCTAAGTACACAAGTAAACGCTAAGTAATGCCCATTTTTTCCTTGATAAAGGGAATCTGCTTACAGGGAACGATTATGGCAGCAAACACGGTACCTAAACTTCAGAAACCAGTTAAATATTAGATGCTAAAGCAAGATGATATAAAATCAAGATCGGTGAATAAAATTATTAAACCATAGGTACACCTTCTTACTTTTAATTTTGAAATAATTTTTAATGGTTTTTAAAAGGAAAAAACGGAACCCTTATATGATCACTCCGTTGTTCGTTTGTGTGTCGGTCTGTCACGACCTTTTTTCTCAGGAACGCGTAGAGGTACCATGTTGTATATCTAATCTGTAGGTTTATGATACCTTGGAGCTCTAAAAAAATCAAACAAATAAAAAATACGGCCATTTATGCGTCATTTTCGCAACATATTTTCAAACTCGTAAGTAAATCAAAACCTACAGGGTACTTCCCGTTGACCTAGAATCATGAAATCTGAAAATTGGGAATTTGTAGTTTTATTAAATAAATAAATACTTTTTGCGATCACTAACTTATATTTCCAGTTGAAGAATTGACCGTGACATACGTTGATGTATGGGAGACAATTTTATCAACAACAAAGTTAAGTTTGTCCATCAATCTTACTTGCTTTATTTTTGTCAGAGCTATGCGAGTGCTTTCATTGTTTATGAGTTCGTAGGTAATGTACACTCGGAAAAAATCAAGACTCGATCGGAACCCTCGGTGTGCGAGTCAGACTCGCACTTGTCCGGTTTTTTTAGTTATACATCTGTCATGCTATCTCTTCTTTGGATATGTCATGCTATATGTAGTGAGCTATTGCTGACACACCTTTACATAAATGGTTGAGATTTTTTAGAATACGAATCGATAGAATTTTAAAATTTATCTATACATATATTAAAAAATTAACGGATCGCTGTCTGTACATGGAAGATATCTATACATTTATAATAAAAAAATAACGGATCGCTGTCTGTACATGTAAGATTTATGAGAAAAAAATATTATTGGGACCTTTATCAACGCAAATGGCACCCAAAACAATGATTGTTAGAATTTTTGTCTGTTTCTCTGTGCGTTTGTGCACGCTAATCTCAGAAACATGTAAATCGGTTCATAAATAAAAAAGTTATGTCAATTTAAAGAATCAAGTCGAACATTTGTAAAACTATCTATATCTATCTATTCTTTCTCTGTTCAGTAACATTGACTGAAACTTTACTAAACTTCATAATCTTAAAATGAAAATGTCTGCCCCAAGTAACTATTCCACGCGGACGAAGTCGCGGGCAAAAGCTAGTTATTTTATATTATAATTACTTTGATCAAATGTTGAAAATTCGTGTTCTAAAAAATCTCAACCATTTATGCGAGGGTGGGTCAGCTAATTGCTATAACTCAGTGTACCCTTGGCGGACTGGTAGAGAATGCCTTAGGCATTAAATCCACCTTTGTAGTAGGTACCTTTGTGTTGCATGAAGTTTTAATAATAAAAAAAAAATATAACAGCGAAATCTAGAGAAGATAAATAATAATTAGCTACAAAAACATCTTAGTAGGTACTCGTTCGCCTCGTTAAAAGAGCTTTGGCGAGTTCGATGAATCACATTATTGTGCGCTGTTATAATAATAAGTATTAGGTATTTATTTTTTTAAGGTGGGTATAATATTTGTATCTATCAGGTTAAAGTTTGTGATGGTATGTCTTAAGCAAAAATATTAATGTAGACATTTTTTTTTCTGGGGCGTAATTTGACAAGTTCTATGTCTAGCTACTGGAGTATAGTGATTCCTTTACATAATAATATCTTATTTGTAACCTAACATTGTACATATCTAATATCAAAATGATTGTTTTATACATCATAATTATTTACAGTAGGTACCCCTCAGCCATTATGCCCGTTTCCCTACCATATATGTACGATAGCTTAAAATAAAATAAATCTTTAAATCAGATATCAGATATTAGTAAGTATAGGTAATATTGAAAAAAAACAACGCACCAGTAGAAGAAAGGCATAAGCGTCAATTACAGAAGTCGCGCCTCTACGCGCTTCAAACCATTGAAAGTTTTAATTTGTACACCAGTATTCAAAACGAGCGAGTGCGATGTTTGAACGAAAGTTTACGCACTGGTTCGGTTACTTGTAGATTCTGAGTATGGCGGTAAACCTATGTTATTAAGGACTAATTTTCAATCCTCACATATTTATTGTATGAGGACTAAAAAGAAGCTTTTGTATCTATCTATTTAATACCTTTAAACGAGCAATTCTTGTATTCTTGTATATATATATACAATCAGAATCTCGGAAACGGCTCCAATGATGATTTCATGAAATTTAGTATGCAGGGGGGTTTCGGGGGCGATAAATCGATCTAGCCGGGTCATTTCATTTTTAGAAAATGTTTACCAAAAAAAAAACCCGAGCTTCGATTCATCCAGGTACTAGAATATAATAAATGTCAAAATAGTTAAGCCGCAATTTTTATTCTTCAGTTAAAAGTTATTTGATTATTGAAAAATCAGCTCTAAGCAAATAAAGCCACTTTATGGTGAAACTGGAAACGGAGGAAAAGAAAGCCAGACGAAACTGTAAAAAGAGCGGTACCATTATGTTTTTGTTTTAAATAATGGGTTTATTAATTAAAAATTCGATCGAAAATTCACAACGTTGAAAATATGAATGCAGTTATGTTAATTTTAAAAGATTTTTGAGTTGGGTAAATAAAAAACTGTTTTTAAAACGTTAAATATTAATTTTAGCAATAAGATTGGATTTAGCTGTTTTTTGGTATTCTTATTTTTCGTGAAGACCTTATAGAAAATATATTACTTACATACCTGCCAACAAACTAAATACAAAACTTTGTTCTGTAGTTTCTAGTTACCAAGCGAACCACCCCGTCTTGTCCCATGGGTGTCTTTAAGGGTGTAACACCAGTGGGGTGGCTACAGCATCCACTATCCACCCTTGAACTTATAATATCATGTACAGCGATCGTCAACCCTTGCGACTGCCCCACTAAGTATAGGTTACAAGCAGGAGTACCTACTGTGAAATGTCCATTTAGACAAAAAATAAATAATAATTAAACTTGTTAATTTTACTGACCCATATATTGTGTATCTTAATTAATTATGACTTTCATATTTTCTAAAACAAGTTCGTTGTAGAGGCGAAAAAATCGGTTAAGTGCAAGTCGGACTCTCGCACGAAGGGTTCCGTACAATAACCCGAAAAAAATACATTTTTTGTATGGGTCCCTTTAATTTGTATTTGTTGTTATAGCGGCAATACAAATACATACACAGTCTGTGAAATTTCAACTGTCTACCTATTACGGTTCTTGAGATACAGCTCGCTGCCAGACAGACGGACTGACGGACGGACGGACGGACAGTGGAGGCTAAGTAATAGGGTTCCGTTGGTTACCCTTCGGAACCATAAAAAAAGATAAAATATATAAATAAATAAAATACATAAAAAAATGATAAATAATTCAAAGAAAGAAGTTATAGACGGCACACTTAAAAAAAGATTTAAAAACAAATAGTTGTAGTTGCCTGCTTCCTTTTATATATTAAGTCCACATAATCTAATAATTTCCTAACATTAGATACATTACTCACCCGAACTTCCGCTTCGGCCCCTAGAACTAATATAATGAACCCTCGTTCTAGTAAATAGGATGGAACGAGATAAGGTTGAGGGTGTTTATTGCTTTTGAGGGTTCCGCACCCGAAGGGTAATTTCGTTCGGTTCATCCGTCTGTCTGACAGCGGGTTGTAGGTACGAGTATCTCATGAATCGTAATAGGTGTAGACACTTGAAATTTTTCGCTGAGTGTCTGGGCCCAGACTATTGCCGCTAAAAACAAACGATACAATGAAATTAAAATGAAAGAATAAATCGCTTCTTTGCTTCAATAACGTGATAAGTCCGACAATTCATTTGTTTTTATTTTTTGGACGTTTTTTGAAAAAATAAAATCAGCCTCTTTGCTTCAATAACGTGATAAGTCCGACAATTAATTTTTTTTAACGTTATGGAAAAACTAATTCGGTCAATTCGGTTCAATTATCAAATTTAAAAAAAAAAACCGTCGAAATAATCACGTTATTGAAGCAAAGAGGCCAAATAATAATAATAATAAATATTGTGAGGAGGTTCCTTTCTCTGGAGCCCTAACCATCGGTAGCTTGGTCCCTGCTCCCGAAACCGGCGGACTACTATTTTTATATTTTTAATTTTTGTTTTTTAGTTTTTTTTTAAAGATGAAGAGAAAAAATATGATAAATGTGTAAGTAAAAATGAATGACCGAAATAATAAATAAATAGCGTTTATTTATCTCCACCACATAGTGCAATAAAAACTAATTCATAAAATACAGTACATGCTTACAATCGGTATTATAACATTGATGTTGTGGAGACTGGATCCTATACTAGGAAGTACAAAGGTAGTGTTACAGGGCTCCAGGACTCCCAAACTACCCGGATAAGTTGCTACTGTACAAACATTTACAAAGAACGAAATATTTTGTGAGTTGATGTTAAAATAAATTAACAATTAAAAGACATCATTGCTATTGGAAAGAAAGTTGGGTGCAAAAGTTCGTGTAAGAGTGTCTTAGGTTTGAGAGTAAAAGTTCGTGTAGGTGTGTGTTAAGATTGGGTGCAAATGTTCGTGTAGGTGTGTGTTAAGATTGGGTGCAAAAGTTCGTGTAGGTATGTGTTTTGGGGGCAAACGTTTGTGTAAAGTGTATTGGTGGGCGTAATGTTTCTAAGAGAAAACTTCTAAGAATGCACACAAAAAACTTGTTTTTAGGGTTCCGTACTTCAAAAGGTAAAAAAGGAACCCTTATAAGATCACTCTCTTGTCCGTCTGTCTGTCTGACCAAGTTGAAATTAATACCGGATGCTGAGGTCTAAAGTCCCTATTAGGTGTATAAAAATGAACGCCCTAAGTCAACACGATAAATAGATATGGGCAAATTTAGCAGTTTAAATTTTCGCGAAAACTAGTAATACCAAAATTTACCTTAATTTTCAACTTTTTTATTTTTTTCAGTGAAAGTTGCGGAATCCTTAGGTTTTGTCATCGAATCCGATATAGTAGCTACAAATAGGTACACAGAGTCAAGCAAAATTCAGTAGAAACTCAGACGAAATGGGTATCGATCAAGGTTTTAATTTTAAACAGCTACAGCTTTTTGAAACTTCCGAGCTGTTTCCCAACTATTTTGGGGTCAGCTTCCACTCTAAACGGATACAGCTTCTAGTATATTACATGGAGCGACTGCCTACCAGACCTCCACTTTTCTTGCTGCTAAACTACCCATAACATAAAAAATAGAAGTAGATGGCCTGATGGATGGATGGATGATGATGGATATTGCCAAAGAACAAAATGTATGGATTGCGAGAGGAATTAGATATGGATAAAGGGTGAGAGATAGTGTGAGGATTGACGGAACGGAGTGCAAGAAGGAATTGGAAAGGAAATGCTGACCTATCATAGTAGAGCAAAAGTAACTTTACGGAAAAGGGCTTTAGAAGGAACACGGATGGGTTTTAGTCAGTAAGAGTCTGACACGCCCTTCCGCTCCACCTAGAGCGGATGAAGTCATTTGATTACTTCCCATAAAAAAAGGACAAAGGTAACAAAGATGATTAAAGCACCTAATCCTGGCTTAACATTCAACATCACACACTAAGCTATCCCACACATATTGTAACAGAAAATGTGCCAAATTATTGTTTGTGCAGCTGATGGGAAATCGTTAAAACCTGTTTTAAAAAAAGTGCTAAGTGAAGTTTTTACTAACATAAGTTTCTATGTATTAACACGAACTAAATAAGGTACAATAATGTTTTGGTAGTCTATAAGGTATTACGTCTATATGGTATGTATCAGTTCCCTTCAAAATGGTTGAGCTGAATGGTGCTGATGCACGCGTGATGTTCGTGAACGGGCGCCGTCAGTGGAGACTGGTCATCCCTTAGTTGCCACTGGCTTATTTTAATATTTGATACTAAAAATTGATTTTTCTTTATTTACATTGCTCTCACATATAGAAGCAACAAGGTTAAGTAACCAGGACTTTTGGAGTGTCCGTGAAGTTTCTTGCACGTTCTTCTCCATAGAGATCTACGCTTTGGAACGTGCCAACAGCTTCATGTTTTTGACGGACTGACTTTAACATATGTCTATTGGCCAAAGTAGCCTGAAATAAAGAGGTTATTATTATTATTATTATAATTGCTAGGTTCACGTTTACCTGATGACGCGATGATTTGGTTGACGATTAAGCACGCTTGCCTAGAAGTAACCTTGAATAGGTTACTTCTAGGCAAGCTCTTGACTTAAAACCCCCAGGTTTTAGTTATCGGGAAACACATGAAATTCAAATATGATTCATAATATGTTTTCTATTAGTTACGGAGTAGAAGGAACGACGTCATTTAACAAAAGTATTTGATGAATCGCCAAAAATGATCGCACATGACGTATTACATTAAGTTACTGAGAATATTCATAGGGGAGCCTAGACAAAATGCCATTCTACTAGAAATAACGATTGACATAAGTCGAAAATGTATTCGATTGACATGTGCTACCGAAATGTTACGAGGTCAATCTCAAACATTTGGTTTGTGACAGATTTCTGAATGAACTAATGTCAAAGGTTGAAATGTTTTTAAGCTAAAGAAGAGTTTGACAAAAAACTGCAGTGTCTTAAATCAGAAACGAGGGTTAGACAATAGATTTCGCTGAAGGTGGTCACTGGCTAGAGGCCCATAGATACTAATACCACTTATAAGGTTTTTTTTTTATAACAGGAGCGTGTAATAGCGCTTCATTGCTTACAAGTATTTTAAATGCGCCCGGCGGCTTAGTTCCAACAAAGTGACCAAAAATATGTAGTTTAGTGCAGGTTTAATTAAGACCAAGGACGGGTATCTGCATCAATTATTTCGATTTAAAACATGTCAATCCCTACTTTAAAGTCAACTTTTATGAGGCTTAAGTAAAGTGTCAGAAATAATAAACTAAAACAAATACTTAATTCAGAAGTCGCAGGTTAAATGGTTGTATTCGTTTAGCAACCTGATTTATGAACGATACCGGTTCTTGTATAATAAATATTTGCGATAAAATAATTAAAGAAATCTTTCCAAATTTAACTTATTATTTGGGACTTCAGAGTTGGTAATTCCACGCTTTTGCCCTAAAGTTGTAAAACTCGCTTATTATAAGTTGATACCTTTTTCTTTTTTTTTAATGTCGGGTAATCATCAATATAACAACTCGCTCTGGGCGGAGCGGAAGGGAGTGTCAGACTCTTACTGATTAGTTCATACCGAAGTATTTTAATTGTTTAGATCATAGACTAGTAGCAGTACTAGATATAAAACCATTTAACACTTTTAAAAGTACAAAGAAATAAAATTCTGCACTTATGAACACCTCGTTACCTATAAATACGAAACACAACACCGAACAACTGTTGTAATATTCTCAGAATTTGAAATGTGCTTGCCTTTAATTTATGACTATGTTAAATATTTGACGCGAATCGTTATGTGCAAACTAATCATACCTATGCACTATTATATACTATTTTAACTGTTATTTCTAGGTAAGGACGAACATGGTGCAATTTTTATTTTAACCTATTAAATGCTTCTATAAAAATATTTTTATAAAAGGGTATTTTTGCGCAAGTTGCAAAGGTATGCGTATTATAATAGAAAGTTAAAAAAAAAAACTGAAAAAAAGAAACTGGTTTACTGGTTATTTTCATGCATCAGTTCTGTATAAGTAATAAAATATAAAATAAAATGATGTCCATCTTGTCACCTTTTTCAACAGTCCAACGTTTAACTGGGGCTATAAAAGCACAGTGGGAATTGTTCTATATTATACCTTCGCAAATAAAAATACAAAAACATTTTTTTTATTTCAAATGGACCAGTTACAGACACTTTTGAATTGTCAAGGTCTGTCAGTGAAATAGATAAAGCTAGTTTTGCCGCGCTAGCGACAAGAGCAGCAAGTTGTTCTGCAGCAAAACACACTCACCGACCCTATCTCCAGCGCAGCACCAGCAGTTGCACGTTCTAATGAGTAGATCCTAAAGAAAAGTACGTGCAAGAAACTCCATGGACACTCACATTGATGATACCTTAATACTGTAAGTAGTGATCATTTATTTTCTGGCCCACGTAATATTTCAGCAGACGAGCTCCTGGCTAAAGAAAACAGCCACTCAGTTCGATCTTCCAGGTTAAGCAGCGCTTGCCGAGGTCAGTTTGGGATGGGTTACCATTCATTAGATGTCGAGACTCCTCCTTGCCTCGGATAGAACGTTATGCCGTCGGTAACGGCTGTCATTTGTAGATTTTTTTTTAGATAATCATTATGGATGGCTACTACTATGACCCCAATATAGTTGGGAACAGGCTAGGTGGATTCATTGACTTAGTATGTCATTGATTCACACAAAGTTGAAGCTTGCTCCTGTAAATCCTTGCATACATCGGAATCATATAAGTTTTGAATACTAAGGTATTAAGGTTTTAACTATAAGTTTTCTTGAACTATGTTTCAGTAAGTTTTCAAGAACTGTGACTTTGAGACTGCGCTTTTAGTATCAAAGTATTTCTTAGTTTCATGAAGTTATTTTTTTTCTTGACACTCGTGTGCCCACAGCCTATGTTAACCTGTTCGATGAAATATATTTCCTCCGGAAATAAATTGAAGCTTGCGCGCTTCCGTTTAACTTTCTTTTCTGATCTCTTTTCTGATTCCAAATGCAAGTGTGATTTACAGATCATCTTTTACAAACATAATCAATTAATCATAACAAGAACAAATCCTGAAATTAAAATTTCATTTAAATATTTAAATTAAACGTACCGATAAAAAGTCCTACAACTGACTTCTCAATGCAAAGCTCAAACCAAGAAAACAGAAATAGACAAAAGCTTCCAATACGATATACGTAGACAAAAAATAAGCCACATTTATAAAGTCCCCACATAACGTAGACAGATTTACTAAGTACTTTCTACGAAATTTGATACTGATGAAATATCTGGAAATAAAATTGATTTTCAATTTTGATAACAATATCAGTATTCCAAACTTCACTGTGCCATAAAATATTAAAGTTTCACAAAGACCTGGGGCTTTAGACAAAAAAAGTCCAAAAGTATGGGAATGACAAGCATTCCTGAAATAACACCCAGTCAGTGTGTTGACTTTTAAACAATCGATGCGATATCGATTGTTTAAAAGTCAACACACTGACATGATACAGAATCTCACTTTGTCAAGCTCTAGAGCCTCTCGTCGCTTAATGACGTAGGTACAAAGGGCATTCAACCTTAACGTAAGAAACAATAACTGCCCTTTTTATAAAAACGTTTCATCAAAGGGCCGATTTTAATTTTTTTTTAACAAAGTTCGCATTTGTATCTGAGTCGCAATCTGTCAAAAAAGCCTCAAATTCCATACATTTTTAAAAATTATTAGAATTAGCACTCTGATTAAACACTGATAGTATTTGAATTTAGAATCTGCCAAAGTATTCAAACTATTCGTATAGTTAGATTTTTAATGAATCTGGGTGTTAATTTTCCAGCCTAAACTTTTTTATAAAACAATTTTTTTTTTGTATTGTTTATCTACTTATTCTAATTACGAAATAAGAATCAGTCTACCACTGATGTACGTGGGCAACAGCGATGCAATTTTACAGGCTGCGCTGGCGCAACCGATAATTAACAAATTAACTTTAAATATTGAGTGAGGAAAGAGAATTTTAAATAAGCAAAAGTTTTTATGCAGTTACAAAACGTGTCTCGTTTTTATTTGTCGAAAAAAAATGTCTGTTGCGTTTTTATAAAAGTTTTAGAATCGAGATAAATACCTATTTAATCCATACCTACCTTTTTGAATACAGGTGCAAGAAAACAGGACGCATCAAGAAATAAGATACTTACGACACACGAGCAGGACGAGAAGCCGATATTATGTGTGAAATTATAATAAGGCTATATTTACTAAACCAATCAATCGGTCGATGTCATCGATGATTGCTTGACTGTCAGTTTCTATAACACCAATAGCTTCCACAGCAATCAACCGACGTGGACCAGTCTCCATCGAAAGACAATATACCGATTGACGCACTGCCCTTATCCCACCAAACACATAAATATGAAAGAAAACAAAGCTCTTTACAATAGCTTCAATGATTAAAAAAGTTAAGTTGAAGTTCTTTCACAACTCCTGTACATAAAAAACAACAATACTTTCATTGTGCGTAGGTACAGCTAAGGAGTGGAATTCCCTGCCGGAGTCTGTGTTACTGATAACTACAACCTGGGGGTCTTCAAGTCAAGAGTGAATAGGTTAGGTCTAAACAAGCGCGCTCCATCGTCGACCACATCATCCCTTTCCATCAGGTGAGATTATTGTCAGACGCGAGGCCAACAATAGTTACAAAAAAAAATCGTATTTCAATTACTTCAAAAGATTTTTTTTTATGTTTTATGCTACTCTAAAAGTGTGACCAAACCCATCCATTTTATTCTTTAAGTTTGAGTTCGGTCAACTAGCCAAGTCGACTAGATACAGAAACAAAACTTACCCTGATCCCTTATAGCACTGTAATACGAGAGATGTCTACGCATGAGATTGATCTACTATGCTTTAAACGCAAAAATCTGAAGCATCTTGATCGAAGGCAACATCAGTTAGTTTGGAAATCTTGTTGCTGTTAACTAAAACGATGAAGTTGAGAAGTTTCATTTCCCCACACTTTCTCTTGCATTTATTTCTTAACCTAGCTGCCGCCCGCGGCTCCGCCCGCGTGAATGTCGAAAATTATTCTAAGAGAACATACTCCCGGGATAAAAACTACCCTATGTCCTTTCCCGGGACTCAAACAATCTCTATACTAAATTCCATCTAAATCGGTTCAGCCGTTTGCGCGTGAAAAAGTAACAAACATACACACACTCACAAACTTTCGCCTTTATAATATTAGTGTGATGTGATATGGTTTTGGACAGCAGAAAAGACAACGTGTTCTGGCGGCCAATATCGATAGATAATAAGCCTAGCAGAAAGGCTTACTTTCTTTCGATAGTATACGGTTAATTGCTCTTGAAGTCTTAGTTCAGGCCTTCGATAAATTTCATGTCAATCTGATAATTTGTGAAGGATACGTGTGACTTCTCTACTTTTCTACCGATATTATTTATTTTATCACAAATCGACATCGTACTATTTTTGTACAAGTATTCATTCATGAAGCTTTTCGATATCACCCACTAATTATTAATATAATATTTCACGTCCTTCTTTCATCTCCTTTGTAAGTTACCATCTTGGAATCTCCCTCTGTAAGTACAGATTCATTACTCAATACAACATCTAAGGATCCTGACCTTCTCACCACTATTTTTAGAGTTCCTGTAATTCAGTAGGTGGCTTAGGAAGTAAAGTCCAAAGGTTGCAGGCAGCGGGTAGTCGTAGCGGGTAACTCCATCGTTTACGAGTATAATTTCCTTTACCCGCCTTTACTGCTTGCCTGATAAACATACGTGTCTTTATTTTTAATTGTTTTGTTATACCCGGCTTACATAAGTTATGCAATGCGCCTCTGAGCTTCCTATGAATCAAAACTGATTCTTGTAAGGTTCTCCCAAAACAGCCGAGTATACCAAAGTAGAGCCGACTTGCGTTTGTAAAAATGTATTTTGTTTGATAAAGTGCAAGTCTGCTCTACCATTTTTCAAACATATTTTTGTTCTAATAGAAAAACAGTTTCTACTTAGTTGTAATGCAAATCTATAACTGCATGACTAATTTTAAAACTAGTTTTTGAGTATGTTGAAATTCGGTTTGGCTGACTCTAGCGAACAATAAACGTGTTAAAGAAAAACATGCAGAACATTAATTTGAAGGATTCTTCCTATTGCATTGTATTGTTTATTTAGCCATGTTTTCGGTGGCGTCGATCACAAAATCAATCGAATGATGACGGTATTTAAAAACGAAACTGAAATGTGACCACTAAATGCACATGCACAATTTTGAGATAGTTTATCTTCGGCTTTTTGGAAGCGATAAAAATTATGCCGTTTTATATCTTAGCGGCTTTTTATCTAACCTTGACAATAACATGTTTGTAATATCAGTGATATTATATAAACGAATAGTGCGAGAGATAGCAGAGCGGCTAAGTGGCGGCGGCATTCGCGGCTGGCGACGCCGCCGTCGCTCAGTGAAAGGCGATGCGCTTGACCGTCGCGGCGAGCGCGGCGCCGGAGGGGACGCAAGGGCGCCGTGCGTCTTGCCGAAATTATTCGGGGCTCGCTGCACAATCGATTTTTCCCGCCCGATGCGGAAAATTCTTCGGGGCGGGGCGGGTGTAGTGCGACGGG
>NDFZ01005470.1:247672-351847 GCA_002192655.3 Mamestra configurata
CTCACCAGTGTCACTTTCACTGTTACACCTGAAGCGAGCCCTTCAGCCCGTCTGTATTGACGACAGTCGTCGGATGGAACCCGGAGTGCGCCGATTCGCATCAAGGTTAGACGAATATTTGAATGTGAGTGTTAGTGCGCCGCCCGCCGCCGACCAGCGCGCCCTAGCGCACCCTGTACTTCAGCTGTTCGCACTACAGTAAAACATAGGTAGGTCGCAACACGTGAGAGCCACTCGCCACCCGCCTCTGACTCATGTAAAATTCCAACAGGCCGTTTTCTGTGAGACATTTTTCCCGAAAACCTTTCATGCACCCTGAAGAAAATCTAAGCTGAATCTTACAAGTACTTGAATAGCTGAAATACGTTATAATAATCTATTGTTTCCTAGACGATTAGGAGTTGTTTTCCCGCCTTTGTGTATTTAGTGCCAAACTGGTTTGTTATCCTTCGTAGTATTAGATCGTCTGAGATTTGGTTTTTTATAGTTGCCTGTATCAACGTTTATGTAAGCATAGATGAGTTAATATAAAAAATTGTTCGTGAGTCAGTGTTGGACAATAACGTGTCATCGCACCGGGCGGAGCGTGCGGTGAAATTGGACTGTGTCTAATTTTTATTTATTGGCTAAAATATATATTTAATTGATATAAATAATTGTCAATTAATTTCGTTATGAGTAGAGTACTCAACGAATACAGAAGTGCATGCAGGTGGAACCTGGTATGTCGCGCTGTGCGTGTCGCACATACAGGGGTACGATGATCGCACGTACAGTCAATATTTAAAAAGCAGCTTTAGTCCGCCGCACACATCGCGTGACATTAGAATTGGAAAAAAAATACTACCTCCGTCTATGTGGCGATGGTTTTACCCTTTGGCTAAACGATTATATCGATGAGCAGTGTCGGATAGCTTGTAAACGCCGCGCGTCTTACACCCCAATGTACCCCAACCTTTCTGGACCGGAAACGAAATTTTCTTTGTCTACCTTAAATTTTCTACTAAAATCTTTTTTTATCAACTTATGTAATTAAATAAGAGATATATAGAAACGGTCATCGGCAGCTATCATTATGTTTTAATAACAATCTTCAGAAGTAATGACTTGAAGACAAAGCCTCATTGCCGCCAGAAATCATTTTGCACTTCTTGTATTTGTATTTAGAGTTTGCCACATTATATAGTATACAAAAGATTAATATTACCGATATCAACTTATTTACGATCACTGTCCTGCCATTGTTGATACTTCTAAGATTGCTAGCACCCCGCAAAATGGTATATTCCATCCTATTTTTTATATGACAAACAATGCTGATCTCGACTATTCTGTCAATATCTACAATAGATTGAAGAAGCAAGTGTGCATAATGTAACTGATTAAAGGGACCCGCAAATTTAGTGTTAATGAAGATATTATAGTTTTCAGTAACTAAAGACGATTATAAGCAAAGACGAATAAAAAAATTTAAGGCCAGTATAAAAGAGGAATCATTATCATTACCTATCTAATCTAACTATATGTATACTAGATATTATAAAGTAATGTCGCTTTTCATGTCTGTCCGACTGCCCATGCGGTCGCTTTGTTTTAGCATTTTGATGCAGTTTGACCCATTATTTAGAGAATTAACTCCTTAAAAGTTTGTGTGTACCTTCATTAATATTAAACTCGCACTATAGAACGCTTTTTTATCAAGTCGATACTTAAAATCATGCGAAGCAGGACGGGGTACTAGAACATACTGTGTAAAAAGCTCAGCACAAGTAGTAAGTACTAAATTCGTCAAAGATACATAAAATATTCTATACTATTTATTATCTGCCCTTTTCTTAAGTGAAATAATTAGCAGTTCCATGCAACGCGGCAATGCTGTACGCATTTTGGGCACTATTCCCATTGCCAGCGATATTGACGAACTTTTTGGTGCCCAATTAATTCTTCCACTGTTTCCTTTTGTATACGCTTTTGTACATAATATAATAATAAATTTATTTAAAAAGTAGTTCGTACATGGCATAGTTATCTTTAGAATTAGGTAGAAAGCCTGGATGCATCTTAGGAAAGAGTTTTCATTTATGCGGTTACAAAATATTGGTACATCACCTCATTTATTATTATAATCAATTTGCGTATGTTAAGTTCTTTATTGTTTTCATTGTTGCAAAGAAGGTTGAAAACTATCTACACTATTCAGAGTAACTATATTGATTTATGAATAGTTATCCACTAAATAATAGTTCGAGAGAACTACTAGAAGTCTTCGTAGCTTCGAGTTTTATTAGTTATTAAGTTTGAAAACGTATGACAACTGTGAAACACGTAAATTCACTTTCGTTGAATGAAGCTAGAGAACAAAGGAAATGTAACTTGAACATAATTCTTATTTATTCTGTACTATTTGTATGTAATAACAGTTCCAGGGATTATTTACAAGATTTTTTGCTAAAGAAATATCTCCTATATGACTTATGAGTTATAAACATTTGAAATCAACATGGAATCCAGAAAATACTTCCGTTTACAATAATTAAATAGTTTTACATACAAGAAATGCACTAAAAACGATCGTAGTTTATCGTCGGTTTAATTCATAATAAATATCTACAATTGTAGCTTCCTTGTAGCATGCCAGTGTTTAATGTACCTAATCTTTCTCAGAACTATTTGCTTTGAAAACTCTATGAATCTAATATTTCTTTATTTCATCAATTGCTAGAGCCATGTAGTTGTGTTTTGTTTCATCTTTAGCCGTAACTTCAACTTAATAAGCTTAACTTAGGAAGCTTTTATGGACACCATAGAGGCCATACAAATAATAAGTTTTTTTTTAATAATATTGTATATTAAAATGGGAACTATGCATTTTTAGGAATAAAAAATAGTTTCTGGCACACACAGCATGTAACTTTCAGTCAGAAAAACAATTTTGTAATCTTATAATTATTATTCCCAAAGCAAACAATGAAACTTTTAATATCTAAATACCATTAATTTAGCGTATATGTAGATTCAATAATAAATAAAAAAAAAAAATAATAATAATGATCAAAGTCTCTTTCCCCTGAAAAAAAATTTAAGAACATTTTAATATTTCAATGGACAGTTCGTTAATTTTTCAATATAATTATAAATGTGGTGTGGTATAGTGCTAATAAATGTTTCTTGATTATATCACATTATTACTTATTTTATAATTGTTACATCATGAGTATGAAAATATTATCAGATAAGTATATTTATTACGACATACGATTATAAATATGCCTGTCGTTTTATATTTTCGTTCTCTTCAAGTTTGCTTCTTCAAATATCACGTTGCCTTTCAAATATTAAAAAAAAACTTGATCGCCGCCTAAATTGAAGGAAAAGGTTTAAAAACTTCATATCATCGTCGAACTTTAATTTAGTAATATTAAATATTAAAAAGGATGCCTCAGACGGCTCTTAGAAGACAAATATACCAAATACACGAAAAATTTAGATCAATTAAAAATGAAAAACAAGGAAACGCTTCTCTTTTTCCGCATTATAAATTATTATTTGTGTAGGTACATGAACTATCCATTTAAGAAGATGAATCCTACAGAACTTCTTACAAAACTAAAGAACCCCAGCGTCAGTGAAATTACCCCTTGGCTAATTGAAATTCAGAAGAAAACTTTATAAACTCTAATTAGGACTTTCGAAATAAAACAATCAGAACTTAAAACCGTACAGCAAGAACAATAGGCCTTAGGTCTTCAATTACTGTAACTCTGAAAAACGATTTGCCGTAACATGTAACTCCATAAAATAATAAGATACGAGCTTCTGTCCCGTTTTTCGAGTCCTACGGAAATCAATTACCGACTTAAAAGTATTTAAAGTGTTAATTACAGGGTTGTAGATAGCTGAAATTTGGCATGTCCTTGGGGAGCGTAGGAGAGGATTTCCCGAATTTTCTAAGGGAACGGGAAAAACGGGAGATGCGCGTACAAATCGTGGCGTTACCGCGTGCTATATAGATAGGTACCAGCATTTCTTCTCTTTTCTAAATACCAAGTACTAAGAGACTTTGACCTCTAAGTTTGTGTCGGTGTTTCTTCTCAGGGTAGTCAGCTAGGAAACACCGGCCACATCTAGTTTAAAAATGACCAAAAAAGATTGACGTGTAAGAGTGTTATGTTTTACCTACTTACAAAATAAATATAAAAAGAACAGAAAGAAAATCAGTTTATTGTGCGGAAAAAAACGCACAGAAACACTAAAAAACTTATCAACTAAAATTATGACAAAAATAAATAAAAACATAAAAAACCGCATCACAAAAAAAAAAAAAATATCATTTAAACATAAGTAAGCGCAGAAACAGACACAGGTAGGCAAACCTCTGTCTGATTCTCCGCTTACTTTCTTTCTTTCCTTTCTTCTTCTACGACGCAACAAATTTTGATACGGTCTTCACTATTTAAATTGCAGTGAAGCCGAGGCGGGTAGCTAGATTGAAGCAATAAGGGACTTGTTTGTGAAAAGTTAATTAAAACGGAGTTTTCTTAATATAATGTTTGTTTAACAAAACGTAAAGAAAATGATGTCTAACCTCCAAATTCTGAAACAAGCATTTGAATTTCAGTATTTCTTTTTTTTATTCAATTCAGAAACACGCCCTTAGAATGATTTATTTTCGTTTGTGTATACGTTTCCTGATTTCTGAGGTAGTCTTAAGGTTCCACGAAACGTAAGTGTATTAGGTCACTTCTACTTAAGCCTTCAGGAAAAACAAAGAATTACGTTATGTTCGGTTTTGTTAAATTAATAGTAATTGGTTGAACGAATACATATTTCTTCTTTGAGTGATTATGTATATATTTTAGAGATAATATACACATGTCACCGGAAAATGGCAAACGCCGTAAGATTGTAAAATATCGCGTGAAATTGTAAACTATTTTTTCTAAATAAGACACGGATATATTGGAAACTATTGAATTTGGGTGGGATTTGTAGCATACAAAACGATTTTTTCATAATATATCGAGAAATTATAATGTAACCAAGATGTATTACAATCTTACGGAGTCTGCAATTTTCCGGTGACATATATATATATATATATATTTTAGAGATAATCTTAACAAAACGAATATTATAAAGCGGTCAAATAGATTGTTTATGTGGGTAATCTCTAGAAGTACTGACCAAATTACGAACATTCATTTCACTATGGGCAAAGCTAGTATGTCATAGGCTTATTCCGAAATGCACACTTACCGTAGTAAGTGTGCATTTTATTAAAATGTAAATTAGTTTTTTTTTTGTGGCCTGTCCCGTAGGACAGGCCACAAAAAAAAAACTAATTTAAAATGATAATTCGCAAAATACCAAGATAGTTTTAAAAACGATGTAAGCGAAGATGTGTACAGCAGGGTAAGCGACGCTCGCCACACCGGGGCTCCTCCTCGGGAAGCATGTAAAGCCGATGGACCCGGCTATCATTTGAAGATCTTTCACAGCCGTTACGGATAGTCAGTAGCCAAAAAATCAGACCGACTGTTACTGGATTTTGGAGATCAGATAGGCGGTCGCCCCATGTACAGTCAACGAAGCTATTTGGTATGCAAGCAGCTAACTTGCAACTACTTTTAAACGATGTTGTGAGTGTGCTGAGGAGGCAATTATTGTACACCGCACTCGTAAGTGTTATAAATGTTATAATACGTACCTTAGAAACAAATATTGGCAGTGCAGTGGATAAATTTATATTTTTGCCTGTATACCATAAAGCTTTGTTGACTGTACAATACTGGTCAGGCATATGGTTACACTGGAAGCCGACCCCAATATAATTGGGAAAAAGGAACGCAGATTATTTGTAAGATCAATAATACATTATTTGCATACCCGTTAAAATTTAAAATTAATAAAAACCTGCTTTATCCAACATCTACCTAATTGCCTAAGGTTGCGCATTACTGGTAGTGTTTTGTTCGTAACTAAGTATAATTTGTTAAGAACTACTGCCAAAAAAGGTTGATACTTATACACGCTAATTCAGAACATCCTGTCTGTATGTAACATTTGCAGTTTACGTCCAGAACAGTAATAAATTTCATGCTAAAATACATTTTACGGTAATTTTCATGATAGTTAAAGAACAAATGGGTATTTAATTATGTCGAAAGAGTTAAGATTCGTCTTAAAATAAGGTTGATTACCTTTTTTTCTCTTTTTAAACTGTTTTTTAGTTTGCATTTGACCGCTATCTCACCTGATGGCTAGCGATTACAGAAAGCCCCCAGGTTATAGCTATCCGGAAACAAAGATTCGCGTAGGGGATTTCAATCCTAATTTTTAAACGATCTCTTCACTATGTCCTCAATAAAAGGACGTATGATCGATTTATCTGTCATTTCCAGTTAGCAGTCGTATTCAGTTTGCACACACGAGTACGCTTAATTTTGATGTCAATAAAATATTATTGTAATGTGGCCTCTGTGCGAGTTTTTAACGGACTCGATTGCGTTAAAGTAAAATATGTTAATTATTAAATTTAAATTATTTTTTATTAATAATAATAGTAATTTAATAATAATAATATTAATAATTTAAATTATTATTATTTATTAATATTAAATTATTATTAAAGATAATTATTTTATTATTAGCTATAAGTTGATTGCTGCGCCCTAACAGGGCATTCACAAAGTTTAGTTAAGTCTGTTACTGTGTGCAATAAATAAATAAATAAATGCAAAAGTAAAAGTAATTTATGAATAGAACTGAATAAGCGCCGCCTGGTGATAATAATGGAAAACTTTTTTCCCATATGATTTTTCTAAATGAAAAATTACAACAATGTCAAATCAACGTCATCTTGAAGAAATGTTAATTTAGTTAGGAACAGCGCTGTTTGTCTTCTTCTTTCAGAATTACCTATCTATCAGTTGTTGTCATCGCAATAGTAACTATTTTTAAATTTACTTTAAATTTATTGATAGACAATTTATAAACTGGAGAGTTTTATCGTCAGTCAAATTGATTATCTCATCAGGCCTAATGAGGAAGCCGACAGGTGACAAGTGACGTGAAAACCCGTCAAATTCAAAGTTTTTTTCACATTTTCTGCTTTGTTTAGACAGTTCCTGTCTCGAAAATGAGAAAATTATGTAACTTTTTGACTATTCTGTCCCATTGTCACTTTAATCGAGCTTAGATGTTAGTTTTGACGTGACAACGTCTAATAAATCGATGAACGCCGGCTGCACGCACGAAAAAGGATGACTCATTGTCACAATACGCTCATTGTAACGTTACGATCATTTCATCAATGTCTTGTTATGACGTTGTCACGTTAAACTATCGTCCGTAAACCGACTTTACAGACATGTTTTTTTAAAGATTCGCTTAACTTGACAAAGAACGACAATGTCTGATTTCTACAATGTATATCTACTAGAACATAATAACTACATATTTCTAAGCACAGAAAAGTAGCCATAATAAACTTTGCTTAGCATTGTATAACTTATTCAGGTAGAACGTTGCGTTCGTTAGTTCGTTTTTTTATGAATCATTTCAAACAATCCGTCTTATATTTATCGTCCGTGCACCGGTCCATTACGTTTCTTCTGAGATTAAACGCAGCCGCTTTTCACGTAAAATTAACCATGTAATTAAAAAACTATAGAGCCGTCGGCCTGGTCTAGACTCTTGCATTCCAGACATTGATTTTAAAACGTCTATGGATCATTAAGCGGGATAAAAAACTAAACTTTTTATATATGATAATTGTGCTGTGATTGAAACCAAGTCTTTTAGGCCGACTTATATTGCAGAATTTTAAAACTTAATTTGTTAAGTGTGTCTTAGTTTCATTTAATAATAAAGTATAATCATAATTATTTAACTTTTTTATTTTAGTTAATTATTCTTTTTTTTTTTTTTTAATAAACGTCTTTAGACCATTATATCCGTTATTTCATTTGTAATGTGCGATTTATTTATATGGAATGAACTAGTTTTCTTTCTTTTTTATAATTAATTTACAAAAGCACGCCTCCCCATCAATAATATAGGAAAAAAATTCGTCACTCAACATAGGCAATAATTTAAGAATTATTAGGTACTCAACTAGGCATTAACATACAAAACTTTGAGTTGTGTAATACTCGTGACTGTCGAAAATTCGTATAAATATTGATAGACCTATGCCTAGCTTTGTTTCGATTGTCAACAATACGATTACAGCAAATAGTTAGCATTGAACCTGTAACCTAAGTTAGCAGGAAAAGTTTAAGTCATTGGTCATACGATAAAATAATTAATAATTAAAATCTCTAAAATGTAATGCATTACTTATCTGTAAATGAAGTTTTGGCAGTTCAACAAATTTTGTTTATATGTATTTAGGAATTTTATTTTCTTTCTTTACTTTTTTATAGATAATGTTATTAATCATTCTCAATGTTTATTTAAATGGAAACTCCACGTATGAAAAACAATCTCTAATTTTTTGGCCGGTGCATCCCGTACCAAAAATGCGTAACTAACTTCTTTCTATCATAATCCTAAGGGTCTTGAAACCAATTTTTAATCGATTACTTAATTTTTTTGAAAAAATTGTCTGCTCGACAACATAAATAATGCAATGAATGTTTTAGTTTTTTAAATAGTCAAAATGATGATTGCCAATATAGTCAATGTTTGTGGCCATTGTAAATTCATTTAAGGCCTCAATCATTTTAGCAATAGCAATTATTATTTTATACTTCGTGCCGGTACGTAAAGGTGGGCACTGACCGGTGTTACAGGGCGTAATGTAACATGTAACAAAACGAGCATTCGTGCAGTCAGTACGTGGAAACGAGAACGAACATGTGTGTATGTGTTTTGTATTACACTGATTTTAAGACACTGCGCACTGATTTTAACATGCTCGCTGCAAATGTTACATTACGGCCCATAACACCGGTCAGTCAGCTTTAGAAAAATCTAATGCTTGAATTAACCTGCCAATTTTATGAGGAACAAATCTTCGCGCGAAAGTCACATGCATATATGTAGTACCTAGCAGTATAAACAAGTACATTCCAATAACTAAGTTAATCATGTATCTGAGCTTCACTATCATAGTGCAAACGTGCATAGTTTTCGTGATACATAGTAATAGGATGACATTCATACATTTACTACTTTCTGTAGATTATAAATTCACATCATTGGAATGGCAGATAACTCTTTTATATTATTTAGTCTCTAGCTTTAATGATAGATACAACAACTGCAAAGTATTATTATTATTTTTTTCAAACTTCATCCAAATTTTATTTCAAAATAGTTCAGTAAGTCAAATACGACCGGTTAGAGAACACTGGCAATTTGGTGGTTATAGGAGGAACTATTTGTTAATCTGTGGTATAGGGCTTGTATCACGACTTCCGAATAGCCACTAATCACCGAATAGAATTCGAAAATGGAACATAGTTTGTATGGAATTATATGCTAAGTAAATTAACGGGAACTTAATCGTAGGTGGTGAAACAGGCCAATAATATCGCATACCTATAGATAAAGACAACTCAAAATATTTCTTATTACAGGAATAGAAAATATTTTTGAAGTGAAAACTTCTTTAGCGGCGTTGTGCACTTTTCGGGATGGGTAAAAATGTTAAACTCGCGTCAGGACACGTGACCTGATCAAAAATTCGTAAGACTGAGGGAGAGTAGACGTAGGAGAGGAAGTAATATCCCCCTCTCTTTTTCACTTCTGCCGGCACTCCCGGAGTGCAACCCGTTGTTTTTTCTACTGTAGTTGAATTTGATATATAAAAAATATGCAATCTACATTATATAAATAGAGATTTTCATTCTGTTGTCTTCGAAGGTTATGTAGTTTTTCAACTCAGATTTCTATGATAGTATACTAATGACTCGAGTCATGATTATTTGGATTGCGGTATACGAAATGAACAGTAAGTAATACTCACTGACAGGATTATTCAATAATGATGAATGTAAATAGCCATTGTGAAATTGCAAACTAAAATAATTTTGCAATGAATGTCACGCGTAGATTATCTTAAGGAATTGATACTCAAACTGGCTGATAACAACATTGTAACGTAATTATACCGTTATCAGGTCTTCGGTGATTTCACAGATTGATCATGAATAGATTCATGAATTTTTATTGGTTACAACAGAAGCCAGAAAATATGACACCAGTCTTGCCAATGGGTACCCTGGTACCCAGGTACTGGGTCGTGTGTGGCCAGATAGGCAGTCGCTCCCTGTAAAATACTGGTACTCAGTACTATAGCTGGGTAGACTTGAACCCAAAGTAGTTGGGAATAGTCTAGGCAAATTGATGGATTGGCAGTGTCTAAGTATGTGTAATTTTAGTCAAAGAATTTATTTTACTGTCTTATTCTCGCAGCTTTACTCACACAGTCTACCCTATAGAGACAGTGCCAGTCACCGGGATATAAGAAGCCAAAGGCACTCAATAATAGGGTATTTGACTAAAACAATCCAATTAATCCGTCAGATAGATTTCCAAAATACATATAGGTATTGGACACATATTTTTTCTTTTGTCACGTAAACAAAAAATTAAAACGATACATTGCGTTGAAAACTCGTGTGATGTCACTTACCAGTACACTTTTTACTGGAAAGTGAAGTTACAAGCCCCCACTCCTTATCTTTGATGCGTTTTACATTCGTAACTTTTTATTGATTTGATCAAATAAAAAATTCGTATCCAATATTTTTCAGAAATCTAACTGACGGACTAACTAGAATTATATTTTTTAACCCTGGCAACATCCCTATAATGTACGTTCCTATCAGCGTAAGATTTTCGTAACTAGATCAGTCAGACAAACAAATTGCTTTATCACATCATAGTAGCAGTGTATGATTACATAATTAGTAACAAAAATCGCGATTTAAATTAGGTAGGTACTTTTCTTATTCGCGTAAACGCAAACCAGGATAAGTTTGCGTTTATGCGAATACATGTTTTCATGTTGTTTCGAAAATCAAAAACCTACTTTGATAACGTATCCAATAATTACCTATGTAAATTAACTAACCTAACGAGGTTAAAATATTTTCAGCAGACTTTTATAACACCGATATTTCAGTTAACTTTTCCTTTAATGTCAATGTCACAAATTGTTTTTGTCACCGGAATATTGTAAACGCGGTAAGATTGTAAAATATCGCGTGAAATCGTTAACTATTTTTGCTTTATAAGAGACGGATATGTTGGAATCTATTGAGTTTGGAATATATTAAGAAATTATAATGTAATGAAGATTTATTACAACTAATGCAATTTTCCTGTGACTTATTCAACCGGTTATCTTTCCTTTTAATTTTCCTGTAGGCACTGGATTATCAAGGCAAGTGTTTTTTTATTATATTTTATAATACGTTGTTGCACTGATGCGCAAAGACCTCCTACATTTATTTTCCGGAAGTACATCAGCCCATTATTGGACTTCTAATTATACATTTTTCAAATAGTGTAAGTTTTCAAATTGTATATTTTTGTCTGTGAACCCACGTTGTATTTCAAAACTACACGACGGATTTGATACGTTTTTCAGCATTATGTAGAAAATTTATTTCAGAAGGTTTCTGTGCATGTTTCATTATTATTATACTTACATTATATGTATAATCAGGAAATCTCCTTGTTTTTTTTTTGTGTCCGGGGCCAGGTCGCTATGGCTATTACATACTATCCATAATAAAATAACGTCTGTTTGTTCGTTAGTTTCAAACGTCTAAGCCGCTCAATAATTTTTAATTAAAATTAACTAATTATTACTAACCTAAAACGCGGGCGAAACCGTGGACCGAAGCTAGTTTGTTTATAAAGTATTTTCAGTACTTAATGTATAAATTATATCACATCGTTGTCGTGGGACAGGAAAGGTGCAAACGAAAACAAACATGTGATGAAGAGCTCGTCCGCTAATAGAAGCACCTTATTATATACACAACTGCATCCTATTATATCGGTAAATACTTATAACAATGTACAGTAGGCAAGGAACTGTTGGTTAGTTATACAAGCCACTTATAGAGGCTGCACGGCAAACAGCATAGAAAAATATGCAAACAATTTTTATTAAAATGGCTACATCGAAATGGTTGCAAAAAAATAATAAAGACACATATATTTGCGTTGTATTTAATATAATGTTTTGTTAATATAAAATATAACATTATAGAGTAGTCTAAACAACTAATGTGGGACCCAAGCACAATGAAGATTCTTGCTTGCTTGTAAATCATCTTGTAAGAGGATTGTGAGAAGTTTTACAACGCGTATAGTGTCATTAATTATTTTATAAGAACAAAAATCAATAAGAGACCAGTAGCAGACGTCGTAAAAAATGTCCTTTTCAGCACTGGATTGCAGCACACAATAGTTTACGTATATTACTAAACGCGCGGGTGGTTTGCGTTGTCTACTGTCTGACATCGGCGTCGGCGCCGACGCTCAGTGTAATGCCTAGCAATTAACATTGACGCGAAATTCATCCGTGTTATATTTCGGGCATAGCAACTATATCTGCAAGCGAAAAAGTTACCCGCCGTCGCTGACGCACTCACACTAACAAACGCCAACACATGTGCAGGAGCGCACAATAGGCCTAGGTATATAGGTATCGTTTATGCCAGTCTACACGCACACACAGCTGCATGCACATGTGTGCGTCCGCAGACTTTACCCTTGAACGCATGCGAAACACTAGATAATTCCACACCGAATTGGTGCATTGATAAAAAATGATAACCTGAATAAACCGTTGGCAGGTTTCAGCGATGACATACCTGCTTTGCAATTTTTTCGATTTTTATAGTTATAGTGTCGTTAAAAATGCAATGAACTGTATTAGAATTACATCTGAAGCTAGACAAAGAAATGGCAATGTGCTCTTGTTTATGTGACAGTCATGTAGCAAAATTATTTTATCCGTCAACGAACTCATATCGTGCTCTGTTGTACAGATTTTTATCGAGTACAAAAATAAAAACTAATGTTATGAAACTGCAATTACCGTTTTGGCAGCACTTCATGCGAGTTATGTACCGAGCCTATTTCTTATCTGGAGTACTTTTCTAACATTTTATGAGGTTTAATTCTAGTATTTTTTTTCAAAATGTCGTAATAAATTATGAAAAAAATAATAATATCACTTTAACTGAAATTATGGTCTATGAAACATTATTTCAGTAGGTACCGGTAGTATGGGTACACGGCTACACGTATTCAAGTTATAATGAAATTCAAGACAAAATTTATTTCGCAGCACTTACGCAATTCGTCTAGGAACGTCACGAGTGACAGCGTACAAAGTGGTAGACTTCAAACGAATTAGTCAGTCTGGAGTGTCGACAAACTTGAATTCGATTGTACGATCGCATGCGCCGAACAATTGCCTTCCACGTATTAGATTAGCTCGTTCTAAACCATCTTTATCAAAAGTTCCTAACACAAGTTCTAGGTAACTCGTAGGCTTTTTATGTCTTCGAACCTTAGTGGATAGTTGTGATTGAGTATCGTTAATTTTATTGCTAAGTAACCAAGTTCTAAGAAACAAAGTTTACTGATATTAACGGAGTTATTTTAATTGGGATTACTAATAAACTCATTTATTATAGAAATTCATTTTTAAATTTAAATAATTAAACAGTATCTAGTCAAAGTACAGAAAACACTAGAACTATTTTAGGAACAAGTTTCTTAATTACATACTAAGTACTCGACACTTACGTGTAGACGAACACAAGAAATACGAAAAACCCAAAAACTTGTTCTAGAATTTTATTTAAATAGTTTCATCCGCCATGTTGATCGTAATTTTATTCGTCGAATCTATTCAAATGAATAATATATTAATATATTTTTAAAAAAATGACACATTCGTAGGTTCACCTCGTTGTTTTGTAATATTTAAAATTTATTAGTCCTCATAGCTGTGCAAATATAATTAAGATTAGGCAAGTACTGAATTTTGCATTTTAAAATTAATTTGATTAGAATCGCGCTAACTACAAATTTTACTATGTTTATAAAATAAATTAAATCTCAAAGGCTTTAACGTCTAATATTTTAATAAATAATTTTATTTATTTCCACTCCAAGAGATGCAATAAGATATATTGATCTTCAACTCTTCTCTTATCATAAATTAAATATCAAAGAAAAAAATAGATAAAGGAAGGGATTATTATTAGCAGCTCACATATTACTACACACAACTGTCAAAAATATTATTTACATTACATTTACAAGGACAAGGATTTATACTGGACTTACGTTTCAACCTCTATGTTTAGTCTACTAGTGACGTTACCAACCTACCAGACGTCATTTAAGATTTCCTGTTCGGTTTTTAAATTTAATTACGTTAACCTAGACATACTTGATTTTTAAATAGCTGATTTAAAAATGAAGTCGACCTAGGTTACCTAACTTTCAATGAGCCGAATAAATTAGGGTTTATTTGCCATGCATAGCCGATAGGTTTTAAGAGTGCTTTATTCAGAGAGTAGAAAATATGAATGACGTCATTATACACGTGCTATAGAGTGTGCTTCTATTTTACATATGCACAAACACACTCATAGTAAATCAATTTACACTAGTCTTCATTTGTAGGCATGCAACGGCCTTCCTTCTTGAATTTAAATAAAAAATGCAAATACTTCAATTCTAGTCGGATTTGAGCAATTAAGAATTTACACAGCAACAATTGTATACCTACTACTATTATATTAAATTGGTACTGATTATACATATACATAAATGTATCTTTAATTTAATAAATAGATTACTTTAAGGATACGTTGCATTTCCTTGTTCACATTATTAAAATTATTATTTAGCTTAGTTATTAATATCATTGTTAGAATTGTACGTACATTTAATTTGTATTAATTGTATAACTGCTCGTTTACTGTTGTAAATACATGGTTACTCTGTTGTGGCTGAACGGATATCTACTGTATGTTCCTTATTTATTTATTTTTTGGTATTTAGGCGGGCGAAACCGTTGTTACAAGCTAGTACTTAAATAAAAATAACAGCACAATGACTCAAAACATGAATGCTCGTGGCAAATCTATACACGCATTCCTAATTCTTGCTATTGACGCGATTGCTTACATTAGCCGGCACTCTACATCTATACCAATTTCTTGCGATGCATCGATATTGGTGATGACTATCACAAGATATTGCCAGATTTCAGTTAAGCATAATTTTCATTGCAAACATTAGCTGTAGCTAGCTTTTATAATATACTTTTGGAATGCTGGAAAAAAATGTGATATCCATCAATACTAAATTAGCATTAATTTAAGTGATAAAAAAATTTGACAATGGCGTGTTTTTTAAAAGATTATTTTGTATAATGCGGAAGAGTAAACTTGTATAAATTTTGCATAAATGGACGTCATATTGCCATGCCTTTTTTTTTTTTTTTTTTTTTTTAAGGATTGGAAATCATCAAATGACTTCTTCCGCTCTGGGTTGAGCGGAAGGGCGTGTCAGACTTTTACTGACTAAAACCCATCCGTGTTCCTTCTACAGCCCTTTGCGTTCCAGGGCCGCGGTGACTCTTTCGAACAAATTCCGCAACCCTGGCAAGCTCAGGCCCTAGCGGGCCCCGTCTTCTATGCTGACATCTCTTTGAGGCGCGCGTGAAACACAACGCGCCATCGACCCGGGCCTGGTGGTGATCGGACAGCGAGCCACCCAATGCTCGCCGTCCGCAGGCCCGCGCCTACGGTGGCCGGGGATCGCCCTGCGACTCCCGACGCCCGGGGCGTCTTCTCCTGTTGCGGCGGTTGGGGCGAAGGCCTTGCCTTTCCCTCGCGCGGCCCGCCTCCTCCTTCGCTAGCATTACTGCTTCGCAGAAGGAGGTGACCGCTTCCCAAGCCTCTTCGCTCCGGACCATGGATTCAACCAAGGCCGGACGCGAGAGGTCGCCGCCGCCGATCGCCTCGATGAGGACACGGCGGGAGCACCGCCGCCCAAGCAGAGCAGACCTCCACCGTATGCTCCACCGTGTCCTCCGGGCGATCCTCACAGTGCTGACACCCGGGCGTGTCCTCCCGCTTAATCAGAAACAGGTACCTCCCGAAACAGCCGTGTCCGGTAAGCACCTGCGTCAGGCGGAAGGTGAGGACGCCGTGGCGCCTCTCCAGCCACTCCTCAAAGAGGGGCCTTACCGCCGCAATAGTGGCGTGCCCAATATTGCCATGCCTACGTTGTAATTTTTACTAAAGAACCTACCTCAACGCGTTTCATTTAGTTTTGAAAAGAATATTTGATTTTACGCAGTTTCTACGACACTCAGAAATGTGCGTTCAAGGTTTTATGAGTTAACCGTCTGTTTGCCAATATTTATGTGATTAATGTTAAATCACCTGAATTCGGTAAGAAATTAGAATCAAGTACTTCTATATATTTATTTATGTACATAAAAACACTCTTAAAAGAAAAAATTGTTTAAAACTAGTTAGAACCCCTGTTTCACCCATGTACAAGTTGAAAATTTTCCACTCGAACGAACTACCGGTATAAAAACCCGGTATCATGTGCCCTTATCCAGGTCATGGGCTACCTGCGTTCCAAATTTCGCCCAAATCAGTTCTACCGCTGAAGCATGATTGATTTTTTTTAAAAAGACCCAAACATCCCATCATCTAACAATCACAAAACGTACATGACAGATCCCAAAACGTAAATCAAACATCGCAAAACGTACATCACACATCGCAAAATCGAAGGCGTTCTTAGCTTTCGTTATACAGCTTTTAATGTAGCAACTCCCAACGCCTTTACGATACCGATAAGGGCATCGATAATAAATATTTCAAAAGTCACTTTTATCGATACCTTATCGAATCAATCACTAAGTCGGCGATAGCGTAACTGCATGTTGCAAAAAGGATTGCGTGTGCGCTTTTTGGATTTTCTGAAGGGGCTTTGAAAGAACGCGATGCATATTTGATTTTTATATATGGTGTTTTAATATAAAAAAACAGTTTTTCTATGATAATAAAATTATATGAAGTGTTCTGACTCTTACGCTTTGTATAGTCCTTTATAGGAGTTTATACTATTTTAATCTATTTGATACCGCTGTCCTTTACAGGGACAGTTCTTCCACAACACAAGTTTTCAGAAAATAAACTCAAACAGCTTTTGACAAGATAAGTGTTTCAGTAGAATATTTTAATTCATTACATTAACAAAAACAAGATCAGAAATTGTATAAAATGACGTAAGTAATTATACATTCTAGATAATTTTCAAAACTACAACAATAAAACTCATTATTTTTGTGCGCCCGTTGATGTCTATTGAAGGGTTTCCTTGTTCCTTAGCTAGGGATAGTCAACGCGAAAAGTGTTAACCGAAAGCGAGCAAACTTTCAACCATGTATTTATTTTGTACCACTTTTTGTTTCTTTTCAAAATTACGGTAATTACTGTACTGTTATCGAGCCAGACATCTTCATGTATCTTAGTTTATTTATAGAACACTTTTAACGGCTTTTATCTTTAAATAGAATCACCAAACCACGATTGTCCGACAATAATATGACATGTATCTTAAATTCGTTACAATCTACCCCAGAATTTGATTTGACGTATGCTGTATTTCACAAAAACTTCATTATGCAACATTTAGTTTGTCATTTTATTGGTTCATAAGGACGTCAAATTAACCTAATACTTGTTCAAAAATAGGCAAAAAAATATTTGCTTGGAGAAACCAGGTAATGTCATGGTTCAGCCATTAAAAAAATCTCAAGGCTAGCGGGTCGAGACGACGGCGGTCGCAGATCTACAAAAAGCCTATGACGTGGAATACTAACCTTCATTTGTCTCTTCTAGCGTGCCTATTCATTGTAATCGACTAATGTGCGTCTACGCAGTTTTTGCGCCTTAAATTTTTTTTTGCTTGACATTTGTTTAGCGTTGATATACCTAATGATTTTAACAAACTTTTTTTTTCCAGAGCCTTATGGAATCATTAATTTTAAACACACTAATACTCTATCGATACTTGCAAGATTTGACGAATTTAAGACTTTTAAATTAATCTTTAGGTAATTCAACATTAGCTTTACTTCACGTTACTTTTTCACCGTCTTCAGTTACTTTTAGATTTTCAATCAGTCAGTACCTAAGTAATTGTAAAAGATTAACATAAAACAGGCATTATCAACTAGAATAATAAGTCTGTTGTAATATACATCGTTCTATACCTAAACATGGGTTTATATATAGAACGATGGTGTTTGTAAACGATTGTTCTAAGAGGCCGTTATACCAATCAAAGGTTTTTCCGAAGACATCATGGGTAGGTACTCGTACTTAGGAAAATCCATGACACTATCAAGTTAGGTTAAAAATAAACCATTAACATCAGCTCTTATGTAACTTAGATGATGGAGGCTAAGTTTATACGGGCTTGTGCCAAAAAAAAAGGTTAAGTTTATATGATGACTTAGGCCTACACCTACAAATCACTAGCAAAAAAGTCTAACCAATATGATAAATGAATTCCTAATTCAAACCACTATATTAAATTTGAATTAAAAACCTAATATGTTGATTCTTATAGAATGCCTAAGCCTCTAGGCATTCTGTGCCAATCAACGTTTGGCTTTCTGTTTCGAATTAAGAATCTCCTAATCAGCGTTTAAGCTAATAATATGGTTGATTTTTTGTTGTAAATAAGGCTGTAAATGCATTTAGAGCCATACGAGTTTAGAATCGTTCTATTCCTGTAAATCGTTTGAGGATGACAGAGACGTAATTATGTTTTAAATACGTTTAACTTTTATGGCATTTCATGATTTATGACGCAAACAGGTTAGCCTTATTGTCTTTAACTCGTGTTTAAGTAATTTTGTTAGAACTGGGTTGAATTGAAAACATATAAAAAAATTAAGAACTTTCATGATTAAATTTCCAAATATTCTTTAAAAAAACACCCATAAGTGTCTATTTTTTGCGATTTTCTGGGACATCTTTTATTTCTATTATACATATTTATTAATTTACTTACTGCCTGACTGACTTGTTTTAGACTTGCCAAAATGGCACATGTTCACACCGGAACCGACAGGTGGCCCTATCGGCCAACTCCGTCCCATCAATAACCTGTGACTTTTAAAGAGATATTTCTTCCCTTTAACAGCTGTTGACAACGTTATTATTAGCTCGCCGACCGTAATTATCAACTTGAATTATTACTGGATTCGATAGAACTAGTCTACCGTAGACTACTGGTCCATAAACCTCCCTTACGGCCCTTATTTATTTGTTTAACACTTTACGCACACAATGTACAGAGGCGGACTTAATGCCATAGGCATTCTCCATCAGTCAACCTTACTACAACATGTTTTTTTTTTATTCAACCTTTATAGTGCTGGGCCTTCCATTCTTCTCGTGGTGTTGCCTTTTTCAATCTAACTCTCGCAAACTCTTCTTAGTCAACACGCCAGAGTTTCTTACAACATTAGCTGTAGAACCTACTTTTTTCGATATATTTAGTGAGTGGCGCATCACTAGCTCCAACAATTGAAAGCATCGAACTATCACGTTCTCAAACGATGAACTTTTATTTGCACCATTATGGTTTCCTCGCGTACCGTCGTATTCAAAACGCAGTAGGTACGCGAACTCACGTTATTATAATGTCATAACATTAAACATGCAAATTGAGTAAAATAAGATTCTAATCGGCACAATGGTACCCGATACGATGTATAAAAACGCCAATATTCTGGTACTAATTGCCCGACACTAAATCGTCCTTAACGTGCTCATTATACACGCGTATAATTGCAGCGAACTTTAACGTCTAATTAGCCGACGAACCAATAAAATGGCGGAGCTTTGTGCTTCCCCTGTTAAAACAAGTTCAATAGTCAACCTCATGAGACGATCTGTACGAGTATTATATAATAAAAAACCTTCAACTGTTATTTCCACTAGCGAGTAGACGCATCACTATAACAACGCCTTTGTGGTACGCGTGTGTTTGTAAGTCACGAGCCTATATTTCTCTTGTCTTAGACGCACACAAGCAAAGCCCGAGAGCATCTGTAGTTCTGTAGACTGTTACATAATTCTGTATGCAGTAACGCTATAATAATATATTGTTGAGAGATGGATTAAAAAACGAGTTGGTGCTGATGGTGAGGTAAATCATTAAATAGGGTCATGAGCTTATCATTTTTTTTATCGTGTTACTGTTATTTTCATTTTTGCATCGAACGTACCGCTATCGCTGCGTTTTGTTCCTGGTTTTTTATCAAAATGGTAATGAGCCTAATTCGAATGGTTACTTTGAATAATTGATGTTGAGCTGCGATATTAAACAATTTCATAAGAGAAAGAAGAAAATAATTAAAATTGTGGACCTCTTTACGTAAGTTCGAATTATCAATGTGACACAGAACTAGCCCTTTGACAGTAACAATGTCAACGAGCCTTGGTCAAATAAAAAAAGTTGCAAATTAAGGTAAATTTTGGTACTTATTAGTTTTCGCGAAAAACTAAATTTGCCCATATCTTTTTATCGTGTTGACTCAGGACCTTGTTTTTCCTACACCAAATAGGAACTATAGACTTCAGTATCTGGTATAAATTTCAACTTGCTACGTCCATCCCTTCCTGAGAAAATCGGTGGTGACACACGGACAGACAGACGGACAAGAGAGTAGTCTAATAAGGGCTCCTTTTTTACCTTTTGAGGTACGGAACCCTAAAAAATTAATCAACTAAGTACGTGATGAAGGTTAAGCTTACCTAATATTAAAAATCAATTACAAGCTAGATTTAACGAGAAAGATTTTCATTCTAAAAAGACCAAATAATTTTAACAAAAATTCCCGGCTCAAACCAAACCCCTACACCTCGCTCTAGACGACATCTAATTCTATTTACAGGCAGATTAAACAAATATCATTGACAGGTAGGTATGTCAGTATATCAGTCTCATCTCAAACATAGATTATCTACTTCGAGTAAATAAGTGAAGTTCCTTTTATTGCTCATCGCATAGCTGGCGCGACGACCTCGGTAGCGAAATTTTTTGCCGTTCTCATAAATTTTGGGAATCCCACCTCTGAGCCGTTGTTGATCTATAATTTAGAAATAATAACACAGCACTTACTACTAAAGGAGCAATAAGCATCGTTTTTAAACCACAAGATGTACTATTTGATTTAAACAACGAATTCGACTGTATTTTTAAGAAAGGTGAAAAACGAATAAAAACTAGAGAAACTAATAAGAACTAAAACTTCGAGCTTGCGATGTTGCTTCCATCAAACAAAAAAAAAAAGAAAATTATTCTCAAAAAACATTCCTAATTTAAAATTACGGTACGTTATTTTCAAAGTTACAGCGTAAAAAGATCTAGAACAATACAGAAGCTACCTACTTCCGTGTTATCTAAAAAAACATGATAAATATTACTTTTCGAACAAAATTTCAAATTTACCGGACTGCTAACGTTTAGTCTAAGTCTCGGCGGGCTAGACAGGTTTTACGCGCCAGAATATAAACAAAAAAACCAGCCGAAATCTTTGTAGATATATATTTGGACTTTTTTTGCTAGATCTTAGCGTCGTACGACCAAAGTAGGTGCATTCATTGACTGGAACTTTGCATGTCTGTGTTATTTAAAATAACTAGTTAGATGACAGCATTATCAAACTTATTAAACTGATAATTTTGAGTATAGGTCTCTAAAATTAATTTATTATGCAATGAACTAAAGAAAATATTATCTTCAGTTTTTGCAAATGGAAAAAGAGATTCTGAAGTTCGTATCGATCACGTAATGGTTATCAGGGATTGTTGTTACATTTTATCTGTTGAATATTTATCAACAGATGCACTTACTACATTTTACAGGAAATGAAATGAAAACTCTAAGTAGTGATACAATTCTTAGTCGCTTGTTGAAGGACCATTTTTTTTCCAACTTAGAACATTAAGTATGAATCACGCACGCCAATTTAGTGAATGTTTTCTCATCTGTCTGGCACCCAGACATGGATATCAACATTTATATTTTTATTATCTACTAATCTGTCTGCAACAAGAAATCAACTTTGGAGAATGCATTCATCTCATGGACTTTCACGGTCTGGACTTAAAATATTAATTTATGAGATTACTATCATTCGAAAACATCTCTTAAAAATACTTTGGTATATTTTTTTTGCAACCACTTTATTTAGTTATTTCGCATGAATATATATTCTTGAATTGAAGATTCCGGAATCCATGATAAGGATTTAAAAAAGAATTAATTTGATTTGTATTGCAAATCCTAATTTAATTATTTTTTTGGTTACATACCCACCTGCTACTTAAAATGTATGCCAGTATGTATTACTTACACTTATTGCGTTCGGTCATTATGATGAGAATACAACGCTTCCGCAGGATATCGAAGAATCCAATTATAGTTTTTACAACAAAAACAAATAGGTATGTAATCACTGTTTATTGCCTTAGATTCTCGAGTAGGTAAACACGACTTTTGATTTGAAAGATCAAAGATTCTCTCAATAATTTTCCCTCTAAACCAGGAAGTGATTTTTCCCACGTTTCAGCCTCTAATTTACATCGGCTTATCTCAAAGTTTTTAATAAGCATACCTATGTGAAAGGCCTATTAGTATAGACATAATCATAGACATACATTTCTTCCCGGTCCGATATTTGCGAATGCGGAATACAGAATAAACTTCCCTTACTTATATCTGTCTGTCCAAATATATCATCGGAAATTCAGAACAATATGTATCATGTTATTCATCAAAATGTGACCGTATCAATATGGGGGGACATAAATCCGACATTTCACAGTGTCACGCCCAAGCTTGTGACATGGTTTCCTACAATAATAGTGGATTTATTGCGGCGTTCCGTTCAAAAATCTTGCGTAGGCGCAACATATGCTCCGCCCGCGCTATTTGTGTACCCTATCACTGAACTCGTACGCATTGTAATATGTTATTTTCAGGCACTGCATTCATGATGAAGCAGCAATTTGTGGTACTTTTAAACACCCCCATTCCCTAATTTTTAAAATGGATCCTGAAAAGAAAAAGTTATTTTTACCAAATAAGTGTGTTGGTACATCACAGAACCCTGAAATTAAATACTAGAATATTTAGTATGTACTAGTTAGATTATTATTAGTTCGTTTCATAAATCGATAGGTTCTGAAAATACGATCAAAATATTAAATAATGAGGTAATTTAAAAAATACTTTGTGAATGGCGTGAGAGCAACGTGCACTTGAATAGTCAAGTTGAACGGAATATGGAGATCCTTAATGTCGCTTCAATGCCACAACTTAATTTACATCCCTCAAATAGTAAAAGTAGTGCAGCACTTAAAAATATAGTGATCGACTGATAGAAGTTAATTTAATTAAACTGAATAAATTATAGGTGAGATAATGGTTAAACCCAAGCCTACGGTACTTAAAAAAAACTGTTAACTCATTGCCTTGCGCCGTTTTTAGGGTTCCGTACCTCAAAAGGAAAAAACAGAACCCTTATAGAAGCACTTTGTTTTCCGTCTGTCTGTCTGTCAAGATTAATTATCTCGAGAAAGCGTATCGAGGTATCGAGTTGAAATTAAAACCATGTACTCAAGTCTATAGTCCCTTGAAGCTGTAAAAAAATAAACGTCTTAGTTAATATAAAAAAATATACGGCCGTTTATGCTCCGATTATTGCCCATTTTTTGACGCTCACAGGGAATCAAAACCTGTAGGGTACTTCCCGTTGACCTAGAGTCATGAAATTTGGCGAGAAGATAAATCTTACAGTACAAGTACTGGAAAAATTCCAAAAATTGGGAATTTGTTGTTTTATAATTATTTTTTTTTTTTGCGATTACAAACTTTTATTTCCGGTTGAAGAATTTACCGTGACAAACTTTGATGTTAGGTAATGTATACTCTGAAATAATCAAGACTCGATCGGAACCCTAGGTGCGCGAGTCTGACTCGCACTTGTCCAGTTTTTTGTAAAACGAACTAATAGGCTTTTTACTTAACTGCCTTTGTTTTTTTTGTTCTTATTTAATGTACTTTCATAGGTACATTAAAATATAAGAACATCAAGTACTTACTTATTTGTAAAACATCGTCGTTGATAGTTTACCAAGGCCTTTTCAACTCTACTTTACTACTACTTTGTGACATTAAAATGTCAAAGATTTTTAACTAGGACCGATTTTTCAAACGAAATAACTTTTTTTGTTGAATAAATGTGATGTATGACATAGAAAGAAAAAAGAAAGCACCTAAAGAACTAAACTTTTATTTGATGACAGTCAGAGTTCACACAAAATAAAATAAAATGTGACAGTAAAACGAGAAAAATAGTGCGTGGCTGACGGCTTCGCTTAAAAGGTTCATTTCAGCAATGTTGCCAGACAGTACTGTCTGACGCTGGTCTTTCAATAGACCTTAGCAATCCCTGTCAAACTAGCATATTTATTCCTTGGGATACAGTTATCTGATCGTTTAAAAAATCTGCCCTTAATTTACTACCTTTCGATCGACCATTGAGCTCTTGCAAGATCGGTCGAGAAACTTACTTTGTAAAATCCCACTAAAAGATATAATATTTTAAAATTATAATAGCAGATTCAATTAAATGAAACATCGAGGCAGCCATTTAAAAATAAATGTAACCAAAAATCATCAAATTTTTCGGTAAAACACATTTATCATAAAAATGTGTGTTGCATTTGTAACCTTTAACAAAAATAGAATGACCTTTAATTTTATCGGAATTCGTCCAAACGATTAGCATGGGCTTATAATTTTTTTGGTCAATATATATTAATTCTTTTTATCAACGAACATAAAAAAATGTCCGTGGTATAATTGTTGCTACGCACGTTCTACGAAAGTGCTACGAGAAAGAACGCACGAACATTATGCTACGATATTTTGACGACGTTATGGAATAACGGATCAAGCGACAAATACAAAAAAAAATCTGACGCAGGTCGATTGTTGGTTGCGTCGATTGATGTCAATTATCCGTAACCTATATTCCAAAAAAAAAAATGTTCAGACATCACTCGGGTATTATTTAATTTCAAGCGAATTTGCTAGAAAATCACCACAGTTTTAAAACTTTGAAGACGCTATTCTTTCATTCAACTGTCTCTGAATTCCATGTTCAATGACGCCGTCAATTTGGAATTATGACACAATTATGTCATGCAAACCAATTGACAGACCGTCCCAACTGCAGAATGTTGTAAAAAGTTTTTTATTGTAAAAAATGGTGTCGCTTGTTTTATATGGTTTGTGATCTTAGAACAATCTGAAAAGCGTGTAAAGAATTACGCGTAATCCTTGGCTTGACTAATGGGATGCCGTTCGACGAAAACGATGTATTCCTATATCTCTAGCGGGTACTACAGATATAGGAATACAACGTGTTCCTTTTGAGATCCCATAACTTTCAGGTTATATTCTATAATATGTAAAAGTAATTCAAGAAGTCTTAGAACAAGTGTACCAAAACAACATAGTTTTGAACATAAGACTAACACTAGACTTTCAATGTGTGTATCTTAGTTTCATTGAAAAGTACGAGTAAATCATTTCCATTCAAATCAATCATTCAAAATTTAAATGTGACGTTGTCATATTTCACGTAATACCCTTACGTGAATTTTACATAGATAATAGTGACATAGTCGAATTATTTTGTATAAAAATAAAAAAAAAAATTGAAAATAGTTCATGTGCTACTTGATTCTTCGTCATGGTCATATTTTTTATTTGTATATATTTTTCAGTTAATAATTATTTTTATGTAAAAACAGTTTTTATGTAAGACATTATTGCTTTCATAAATCAGGCGACACATTATTTTTTTTATTCTTAAATTTTTTATTGCAATAATTTAACCTTTTATTGACCTTTAACAACTTGAATCGCATTCGCATCGCAACGAATTAAACGACAACAACAATCCCCTCTCTTCGTGCCAGAAAAAAAGTGGTGTACGCCCACAAGATAGGCCGGTAGTTCATAATTACTTCACAAACAAAATAAAATGTAAATAAGCAACGCGTATCGTGTGAGTTCGCCTCGCTCTACTGGTATCAGACCTCCCCTAGAACGCAGCGTGATCTTGGAAGGATAGTGCCAATAATCACCAAGCTGGGAAGACAGATAAGGGATCTCTATGCTTTGAATAAAGGTGTATACACTTGATCGTTTGCCCGCATTCGGTTTGCTTAAAGAAGTTACCCGGATTCGGGCACCCGATGCTTTTATGACACTGGCAGCTTTGAAAAATTCCGTCTTTGATATTAGACCACAAATCAACGTCATTATTCAAGAATAAATGTTCACAGATATTTTTATGCACTCTGCCTATAGAAAAGAGCACGCTTGAATAAAAGAACAGCTGTTTTTCCAGCATAATATGTAAATGTTAGTCCTTTTTCTCTTCTTGCAACTGTCCGTCTATAGGCCTATTTTTGTTCGCAGACGGCGACTCACACTTGCCCAGTTTTTATTAGATACGCGTATAAATTGGGCAACCTTCAGAAAATGCAAATATCGCCAACTGCATGTCAGTCGTTGCCCGACTAGTCTGGGTGTGATTAGAACCAAGGCCACAGTGCTAGCTTCGAATTTTTAACAAACTACTGTTGGTCTTTTTTTGATGTAATATAATTATGCATATATTTGAATATTACTATATTATGGGTGTTTAGAGATACACCTAAGGCGTCAGTCTGGCGATAAGGATGCAAACTTAGCTTTTGATATTCACCTGTTGCTGTAATACCTACTTGGAGTTTTTGATGAATGAAAATTTCAAATCGTCGTCGACATTTTTTAATAATTCTTGAATATTCTTTTGTAGTAAAAAAATAATAAAACAAGGCTTTATAACACACAATGATCAAATCCAGTTTTCTAGGAAGATGACTATTGATTTTATCTTCTTTTATAACAATTTAGGCTTTTAATATGTTTTTCTCTGTTTACCTACCTTTTACGATTGAAAACTGTAGTATACGACTATACGTGACATCAAACATGTCTGTCCTGCCAAAGAGAGCCATTGCTTAGTTATGTGCCTATCAAGTACACATCGGCTTTGATCCAATTTCATAGTGACTATAAGGCCCTTTTCACACTCTCTGGCTGCTAGCTACCGGCGCCGTCTACTCATAATCGGTGGACTAGGGTGACCTGCAACAAGCGATGCTGTTAAATAATTTATCTAACTTCTGCCAGTGCCTCTACCCGCGTGTCGGCAAAAAAATATCTTGAGGATCGTTACTGTCCGTACCTACTATATAAATAAATAGAGGTATGCGGTACAGAGAAAAAGTCCCGCACACCTCCACTGAAATGGGAGGATCCTCCTGCCAGACGGTTGTTGTGTCTGGTGGGCAACTACCCGATAATTGATATTCGGACTGTTGTATATGTTATAGGATTTTGTTCTTAGTTCGTCGTAGATGGCGCTGCGGTTCTTTTTGTTGCCGTACAAATTCCGCTTCTTGGTTTTCCATGTGGTGGCATTACACACACACCGTACCACCCCAACCAACCTTCCCACAAATCCGTTCAGCTACTATGTTACCCGGCTGTAAATGGATGCCTTAGCTGGGTGAAACCTGCCGGAACAGGTGAAAACTTTCATTCAAATCGCCGTTGATTCAGGCCGCGGATACCCGGCTGCCTGAACGTGCGAAAAGGTGGATAAGATGTGCACACTTAATGACAGACGCTGTCAGTGACGGATGTCTAAACTACGCAGATCATTATCGGTCTGTTGGCCTGTAAGTGTCCTTTGTTGAACATGGGACTTCCTTCAACGGATGCAATGAACGAGCAAGGATGATTTTCCATAATTGCTTGGAAGTTCATTTCTGTTGAAGCGAGAAAGGCGAATGATCGAATGCGCGTTCTTTACTGTATCTGCCTGTTAAGTATTGACCCATGCCAGTGCAAAGGCCTCATCATAATAATTACTGCTGGTTTTAGGCCTCCCACAATTCTCGCCACATCTACTGATCCTCTGCGATTCGCATGCAGCGGGTTTTCGCGGCCTTCACTAGGTTATCGGTCTACTTTATGGGAGGGTATTCCGACGCTCCGTCTTGCGGTACGCGGTCGCCTCTCCAGAACTTTTCGACTCCATTGACTAACTGTTCTGCGAGCAATGTGCACTGCCAAATGCCTCATGCAGAGAAGAAATTTCCTAGTAACCTTTAAAGACTTGAGGGGCAGTACTTCCACGCTTAACCATAAGTAAACAACTATGACTATGAAGATTCTTTGAATTATTTATTTAGCGTACCCTCTCTGAACGCTTCTCAAACTCGCGATTCCGCTACGCATATCGCACAGATCATACTCGAGACTAAGTAATTCGACATTGAATTTATACGAATTTTTTAGATTTAAAAACTCTTTTTGTTTAATTTGTGAATCACGATCGACGCGAGAGTTACGATCAACATCAATAAAGTTTTCAAACATTTGAGATTAGTATCTAAATACAAGGTAGACATTGAAATAGGTCTATACTAATATAATAAAGCTAATCTTTGGGAAAAACAACAAAATTATTTTTTCAAATTTGGCTGGTAGTTCCAGAGCGCGTTCAAACAAACAAACAAACTCTTCAGCTTTATTATATTAGTATAGGTAGAAATTATAATTTATATTATTATTAATTATAGTATAAAAAGATGTACGAGCAGAAATGCAATTCTTTTTTATGCATACATCTACCTACACACTGAAAGCCCATACAAATAGCAGTACCCAGACTACTGATCAATTTGTAGACCTAAAATAACCTCATCAAATTGAGTCGACATTCATATCACACTTCCTTGTTTGACTCGTTCCACCCAAACGTAGTACTTTAACCTCTAAATGCCTCTACTATTATCGACAAGGAAAATAGGTACAAAATATGGGACCAAACCTAGATTGTACAACCACAATTAAAATTAGAATGCCCTGAAATAACATGCTTGTATAAAATATTGCAGGTTGCGGTTTTTTAAACGAATTTTACAGTAGGCATGGCTGATTAGATTATGTACTTAATAAGGATATTGCAGTTAAAAATAGAATGTTCCGGAAATGGAACTGGGTGCAATACGGTAAACGCAGTCAGTAAAAAATATCCAGACCGATGGCATGATTTCGATAAGAACTAGCCGAGTGTTAGGTATAGATTTAGGCGCGACCGGATGCTCAAGCGTTGTCGGGCGTCGGGCAGCGTCGTCGGTAGGGATGACGGAATATCGATGATATTATGTCGATATTTTAAAAATGATTAATTTATCGATATCGCCTTCGTCCTACCTAAATAAAAAATCGATACATTGATATTTTTTGGTAAGGCTAGTAGGCGACTTCTACTCAGATGCATCCATGGTAAGCTTGATAGTCAACCCCAGCATAGTTGGAAAATAGCTAAGCAGACTGATTGCTAGAAGTAGGTGCTGTATTTTATCGCGGATTCAGATCCGCCGAAGAATTAAAACGTCTTTTTGTCCATCGATTAAAAATACGTTTCTGATACCTACCGATATATCTGTCAAATAGGTAAGTACTTCGAAATCTTACCTACTTAAACTTTCCCTACTTAAAACGAAATATCAATAGGCGTAACATTTTTTGTTGGAAATGGTAACATGGACGGTAAAAACATCGATATTTTTTCGACAAGCCCAGTCGTCATGCCGAAGATACGGCGTCCGTCGCCGCCGCGAGCGACCTGCACCGGGCATATGCGTTATTTCGCGCGACCTTGATCCCCACGCCGCGCGGCTCGACTCACGCGTGTTATGTAAGGCCACTGCCACACACCACACACTGCAGTTTCAGGACTACTGGACGACGCCGCCGTGTAACGTCACCCTATTGATAGGAGAACAGAACAAAAATAGAAAATGTTTAATGGAATTATTATGAATAATGCACCTCTGTGTGCGTGGGCACGCGTTTCCCGTTCAATTGTTTTGTTTTAGAATTTTATAATATTATTTATTTAATTTTGCTCTGGTAATTGATGAGAGCAATGGGCATTAAAAATTGAAAAGAATTATCAAATCATCCATAAGGTCACTCGATTGATTCAAGAAAGAATCAAAATATGAATAAGGAACAGCTGACGGCCTCTTGCTTTGCTTCACTCTTAAAACTAAGGTTTTGTAAAACATTCTAATTAAATAAATGTCATAGAGTTAAAAATCCGGTTATCTTGCGTCTTAAACCATATCCAATCTGAATATGCTAACACTATTGTTGATAGATCACTATAAAGGAAGACTTAATTCTGTCCACAATTCGCACTAGCGACTTCACTGCTCAGACCTATATTGAGCCACGTGACGACATACTTAGACATATCTAGGTATGCCTAGGCTATAGGAAACTTCACACGCAAAATGTATAAAGTGACATAGAAGTGTGAAAGACACCTAATGTACCATTAAATTAACATAGGACAGCTCATGCAAACTGCATCGTTAAGCCAAGGGTACACTGATTACTACAACAAAAACTATGTATGTTCGAACATCTACCTATTGTTTTTATATGTGTTATATATGTGTGTTTTATCCAAGCATTGGATAATGTTGTGCGATATTTATTTTTAGGGGATTTCAAAGTCATGTCAAATATAGATAATTTGCATTCGTCCTGTAGCTGCTATACAAATTAGCCCCTATCAGCCCCTTTCATTCCAACCCACTCAACCATGTACTATGTTGGTTTTCAGAATGAAATGTCTATGTTAGGAGAAAAAGCAGATGCATTTAAAACATAGTTAGGTACTGCTGAAAGAGATCACTTTTCTATTTGACAAGCATAGTGACAATACCAATTTCATGTTTCAATTCACTCTGACCATTATACGTATGGTCCAGTAGGTGATAAAATAATAATGCAATAACTGAATAAGTGACTGTTACCTAAAATATACAATAATTGTTTTTCCTTTTTGAAAACTACCTTTCGGCAGAACACATCCTCATAACATTAAAATATATACCTACCTACAAATGCATGTAGCCAATAAAATAATTGCATGCTCTGTCATCACTCAAAAAAATAATAAACGACCTCAGCTCACCGAGTTAATTAAACCTACATACACATAAAAGAAACACAATGTAGCGTTCGTCCGTGTGTCCACTCCTTTAAACATGTTAGCTAGACTATTGTGCTGCGAAGGTCGGCCATAGCTATAGGTACCTAAATAGGTTTACAAATGTGCGCTAGCGTTTGAGCTAAGCGCTCTAATCTTACTTCCTCTACGATTATATTGATGACTTGTTTTGTCCTTCATTTTTTTTTTATGTTGGCCTATTCGGTGTCAGGACATCGTAAAAGTAGGCAATTACCATGATAAAAACTAATGAGCAAACTCTAGTCCTAATAATCACTACATAATACCATAACAGCAAATAGGTTTGATTTGATGATAGCATCTGGGATTTGATGAAATCCTTGAAAGAAATCCTTTGATAAAAATATTTTTCTTTGAATCCTATTTCTCAAATCCCATATAGAAGCTACACGAGGTTATTTTCTATAAACTAAAACCAGTCGTATGTGAGTGTAGTCACAGGTTATCGCCTGGAATATCGAATTCACCATTTAAGGTTACCTTGACGAATATCATGAAATCTCTTACTAAATACAATTCTTCCCCCCTACAGAAAACCATATTTCTAAGGCCAAAGTACACGGCACAAAACAAATACATAAAAGTAATCCTGAAAGAGTAAGTTATTGCGAAGAATTCCTGCTACTTAGCAGTTAGTGGTAACAAGAAATAATTATTTGTTTAAATGTATGTTCATTGGTCGATGTCTAATTGCTAAGCTGGAACATGCCTTTTATAAACAGGTGTATACTGCAGGATGTGATGAGAGAATAACACTGGTACGTTATTATATATCGTTTGTAGTTCTTTAAGAATTTTCTACTCCTTAAAAAATATTTGCCTATCGGGAATTTACAGCTCCTTCAAGGTCCAAGGACATAATGCATTGTGTTAAGTCCATTTTGAGCTCCCTTTTTTATCATGAATTCATCATAATTAGTTCTTAATGAAACAGTTGTCCTTGTTGTTTATACGAAAGAGTTTCGAAGTCTCAAAGATTTCCCTAAACTAAGGAAAGACTTCTAAAGAGAAGGTGCTTCTTTGTAAACGAACCTGAACAAGTATTTTTAGATTTTCCTTTGAATTATTTATGAATAAAACGCATGAATTCGCGCCATTTGTCGATTCTATCTGAAAAGATAACATCGAAATGCCTACGTAGCGTGTTAACGGCAATTTATTGCATTTTTATCAAGTGCATTTTAGGAAGGTCATACGATTGAAGCCATTTATATCACGGAAAATGTGTCCTGATAAGTTGATAGATTACGTTTTTTATAATCTTGAAAGAAAATGCGTTAGCTATACTTTTATGTTATATAGGTACCTAAAAGTTTAAAAAATTGTGTGTAAGAATCCATATCTAATGTGGCCTGGTTCAAGTTAAGAACATCACGGAAATAATGAACAGGAAATAACTTAAAACTGCTAGTTAGAGTAGGTACTGTTTAAGTCGTTCCTGAAAATTACAGCAAATTGTCCGAGATACCATCAATATAGCAAGCTCGTCGCTCATTATACTCTGCAGCCATTTACTAAGTCTAGAACAATGATATGACGTTTTACTGAGAACCGATGGATGCGATGAGAAAAGGATCCAAAGGCTTTTGGAAAAAAAAAGATCAAGCGTACGGTCAAAAATTTAAAATAGAATGTTCCGCGTCCACGGCCTTTACAACGAGCTTGTGATGAAGTGAGGAGAGGGGGACGACAGACGGCCCGATGACATCACATCGAGTTGCAGTGCGGTGCGACCGCCAACTCTTGCGCAATCGTGCGCCCTTGATCTTGACTGCGTCGCGGCCGCACGCGTGTGCGCACAACACCTACGTTTAAATACTAGGTACTCTCGCAGCTATATTTATCTTCGCGCATGTAGGCGCGAAGCGGTAATCACAGAATAAAAAATAATACACAAGTGGCGTTTTGTACTTATTAGCAAATCTGAGTGTTCCGGCTGCTGCTTCGGGTAGGTAAATGTTGTAATTAGTGATGGATGCGCAGAAAATTTGATTTTAAGTTCACTTGCAGCTGTGCATTATATTTTACACTTTATGTTTCCTTCGTGATCTTCAACAGCCAGAACAGTTATACAAAAAAGGACATCAAATCACATGGCAACTGAAATTTTATAGCCCAGATGAAATAAATTTGCGCACTATTTAAGGACTTATCAACGAGACGATTAGACATTTTTAGCATACCTATCGAGGCTGTGTTGAGCAAAATTAATTAATATATTCAATGATGTTTTCGAGGTCGCAGACTAAAACCGTTTATGTTCACATATAAAATTAGTATTATGCCTAGACACAATACCTTTTGTATTTGTATGACGGTTCGTGGATGATTTAACATGTACTATGTGTTCAGGTATACACTATAACACTGTATCAGTTAATAAGCGGTTAATGAATAACGAGTCGTGACTGGTGTTGAAAATAGGCCTTTAAATTGATAACGTATAAGTCTGTGGCAGACGTAAAATACACGTGTAACGATAACCATGAGTACCTACATACTAAACTATAGGGCTGGGGCTGCCTACGCGACAGACGGTTTTAGATCCGGTTGAGAACCAAAATAATTACTCGCGGTCCAAATAGGGTTGTTTAGCTGGCTTCCTAGGAAGTAGGGTTGGAAAACGAGTAATCTGGGAAAATTTATATAAGAAAATGATGCGTCACTTTTTGCGTATTATATCCACATGGCAATAGAACTCCTCATCTCAATTTAGAGATTATTGGCAGCTTTTATAAGCTCATAAACACTTGAGCACATGTTTTGTGCATAAACAAATAAGAAGCTGTAAAACCCGAGTTACCTCAATTATTTTTATTCATTTATAAAGATTTTGTGTTTGAACACTGGTACTGAGTCAAATTAGCGAACTCCACAGATGAGATGGTTAATTGGGTATCGATATCCAGATAATAATGGAGGGGCTCCTTCAGTTATTCGGTGAGCGAGAGGTAAACTTCACGCCTCAGCTGCTACAGTAGAAGACACTCCAGACGTCGGAAGTAGCATGGCGATTCCCGACCACCGTAGGCGCGGGCCAGCGGATGACGAGCGATAGGTGGCTCGCCATCCGATCAGGACCAGGCCCGAGTCGAGGGAGCGTTATGTTCCACGCGCGCCTCAAAGAGACGTCAGAATACTTGAAGGGGTTTAGGGTCCTTTAGGGTCAGTACCTGCCAGGGTTGCGGAATTGTTCGAAAGACTAACAGCGGCCCTGGAACGCAAAGAGCATTTGAATCATTTGGATTTGGGTTTAGTAAGAGTCTTACGCTCGCTTCTGCTCCGCCCAGAAGAGAAAAAATGTTTCAGCCTTGGAGGGTAAGCAACGCTTAGCGAGGTCGATCCGTGGAAGAGTAACCATCTATGAAATAACGAGACTTATCCAATATCCATGCATCGGAATGCACATTAAACTATTAGTCCCGGCTGTCATCTGTAGATCTTTGATACTCATTATGGTTAGTGTAAAGCCAGAAAATCGAACACTTGTCATGCCAAGGTACCGTGTTAGCCAGATTCTGAAGGTCATATAAATAAATAAATTCCCAACACACCTGGAGTTTCGCTAGTCAAATTATTCTGACCTTGCGTAAGATTGTTTTGTATTGCGTACCTAAACTTGAGGCCGTTATCTTCAGCTGGACATTTCACCTAGACCACGTGATGTTTTTTAAAATAAATTTACTTATCTGTGCTGAAGCGGATACAAGACGCACCGTGAGATTAATCATTCGTTTTGTCATACCTACCCGCTGATTGTGACTGGACTTTATTCCCAATTACTTTTTGTACCTGGAGGATTTTCTTTTTCAGTATTGAATATTTCTCGCTGGTGGAACAGGGGCATGTTACAGGGGAGTTTGTTGAGCAAATTATTTCTAAGAAGTGGTCTTTATTAGGGGACTCAATCCCGAAAACGCGGGATCCGGGTTTTGGGTGTCATCAATCGCGTGGATAAGCAAGCTTGAGGAATTCAGCTTTTGACGCAGAACCTCTAATTGGTACCTAATATATAGTTATTTTTCAGCAGTGAAAGTATGCTGAATTTGATAAGAAGATAAAACCACAGTTACAGTATTGCAGATGAATAAGACAGAGTCGTGTTGCAGGCCAATTTGATGCACTACTTCTAAATCTTTTGTGTCTGTCGTAAATCTTTTGAACGCCATTGCAACATATTCATATGTGACAAACGAAACCTTACTCTGTAGGCCAACATGGCAAATATGAGACAATAAAATACGGCTTGGCGTGGGTGGTTTCCCAATGCGCTTATGCTGTAGCGTTCAAAAGGGGATGTGTTTAGGTGGTGTCATTTGTAACTTTGAAATTCGAAAAGTGCTGACTTTCACTCTAGTTACCTGCTACTTGCTGCACACATGTATTTTTGAATTGGATACTACTTATATTCATATTTTTGTACGATACAAATTGTGTACCTATGTCGCATAAAATTAAACCAAAATACTATGGGGTTGTGTAGTTCTTTATATTCAAAATTCACCTACGTTAACGATACTGTAACGTTACTATACGTCAAAACATTCGGGCCCTCTGAAATCTGGTATTAGAATTTTGCAATTTGGTAAAGGTTAAAGGTCGTTGGCGCGCTGTTCAGAAAATGCTTCATACATAATGTAAATGAATAATTTAGTAGAAAATATTATCAGGCTCGTACAATGTATGTATTTAAGAAAATATACAAAAAATGGAAATAGTTATGATTTTTTTTCTGATAATAAATTAAAACAAGTGGTTCTCTTGCGGTTACCAAAGGTTTTAGAGAATAGATGGTTATTTTAGCAGTTACACAAACAAAATTCATTTCTACGGAAAAAAGAGCAAGCTCAGATACGCCTACAATAACTTAGCCTTTAAAGTTTTTAACATAAATGGCCGATTTTTTTAAATTTTGGCGTTGTTATCTAGATTAAAAAAAGTCACTTTGGCTTCTAAATTAAAAAAAAAAAAAATTTTTAACTAGTTAACTTTTTTTAAGTCTGGTTAAATTTTAATAAGTTATGATTTTAATTGTTTTTAAAACAGCTTTTATTTTTTTAATGATAGGTACTTACCTAAAGATTTTTGCTATAGATTGAATCTGATTTAGTTACTAAAATGATACCCTTTACATATTACAGCGGCGGGAGCTAGCTCAGACATGGGAAGTGAGCACTATTGCCTAAGGTGGAACAATCATCAGAGCAACCTGCTGGGAGTATTCAGCCAGTTGCTGCACGACGAGAGCCTGGTCGACGTCACGCTAGCCTGCTCCGAAGGTGCATCCATTAGGGCTCACAAGGTACACTTCCAAACTGTTCTTAACCGGTTAACACGGTCTTCGCCGATTGTTTTAAAACCGGCCAAGTGCGTTTCGGACCACCACAGTGTAGGGTTCCGTAGTTGCCCGTCTCCTAAACCATGTCAGAAAAATAGTAAAATTTACTTATAATTAGATTACAAAGTTACAAATGCACTTGGTTTAAGTCATTTTCTGTGGAATTATTAAGATTTTTTCACTTAGGTACCTACCCAGTTCCATTTTATGAATTGGTCGACTATTACTCATTAACTCGTTAAGCCTAGGTAGCGGTGATGGTTTTTCCTTCTAAATTCGTCGACATCCCACACCACGAGATAGACGATAAAAAAAATCGCCACTTTACGTGTAAAAAACTAAAAAAAAATACTAGATTTTTTTTTGTTACCTACCACTTTGTGTTTAATATCTGTACCCATACCAAATTCCAACTTGCTAAGCGTCTCTGAGCTAAACCGCGGACAGACAGACAGACGGACATGGCGAATCTATAAGGGTTCCTTGTTGACTACGGAACCCTAAAAAATGTGTCTGTTGTGCAGACAGTGAACCGAGTGAGTGAGTGATGACGATGTATGTGTTGCGGAGGAATGAAGTACATGTTTTTAAAGAGTGTACAGTTAACTCCTGGGCTCCGCAAATTCACCGACTGGATGACTTTTGGGTAGAGAATGATCTAGCTCAATAAAGTTAGGAAGATGTTAAATGCAGTGTGAAGGATGATAATACTGCCAATAAGGGTAGGAATTACATCATCATCTGCCTAGCCTTTTCCCAACTATATTGGGGTCGGCTTCCAGTCAAACCGGATTCAGCTGAATACCAATATATTACGTGGAGCAGCTGTCTACCAGACCTCCACAACCCATTAACTGGGTAACACGGTACTCAAGGGGTAGGAATAGGAGACGTGAAAAAACGTGCTTAACCAACCTCAATTATAATTGGAGAAGCACAAGACGATGGTTATATGGAGTGAGCTTCAGCCCGAACTCCTAACAAAAGGAGTGATTGGATAAGGGAGCTTGGAGCTTTAGTCCTGCAAGCCAGAACAACAAGCAAGAGCCAGCTAGATACCTACAAAGGAATGCAATCGCGCACGCAGACACGGTGTGGGAAATGGTTGCCACAAATGATTGGATTAGACTTTAACGATCTGATACCTCCAAGATTTGAAAACACATGTCACTTTCGATTTTCCTCTAAAGTTCTCACAGTTGGCAGTTGGCATTGAGTGAGCGATAGTGATTCCGTATAAGTTTAATGACTTCTGTTTAGTACGGCACGTGTAGAAACCTCTCGTTACGCTTCATTTCATTACTTTGTACGTACCTATTGTTAATCTTCGCGCTATTAAGAGCCGTTTACACGTTGCGTCCTTTGCCTGTATCTGCATAGAAACCGACATTTTGCTTTGATATTTTCCTTGTCAACGAAATGCTGCTGCACCTATACCGTGCAGAGGTGTAGTGAAAAAACAAGTTTAAGCATTGTATAACGAGGCAAAATGTACCAGCGTGAAGCTTATTTAAGTTTGTGAATTCATGCTGATTAGGAATGAAAAATGTAGGAAGAATCTTAACCATTATTTTAAACCGATCGATCCTTCAAATGTTCTCTCCGGAAAATTGTTATTAGGTATTTCCGGAAAATCACGATTTCTTATGATGGACCGGAGTGGAGAGGCTTAGTTGCTAGGGTATGCCTCCCTACGCACAAAGCTTTAGGAGGAACACGGATGGATTTTAATCAGTAAGAGTCTGACACCGTTCCGCTCCACCTAGAGCGGAAGAAGTCATTTGATGATTTACCAGCCTCAAAAAAATGGTGTCCCTTAGCTGAAGCTGAGATTAAGTAAATTTTGATCTCACTAAAATAATGAGAGATGATTCTCTCATCATGTTACAATTGTTCGTAATGATGTCAGACCGCTGATCCGGTGCTGCCAGGAGCAGTTTGTGTTATTATCGGTTATCTAAGTTTTAAAAATAATCCGGAAATACCTATAAAAACGACCTTTCATCATGGAATTCTCATGTGATGAAGAAAGCAGAAACTTTTGCTCTAATAATTTTGAAAGGCACTAAAATACTAAAATTTCAAATCTTAGATGGATAAGTCATCAAGTCAGTCATAAAAATACCGGTTTTTAAACGTTAATATAACAATTAACTGTTTAGCTACATTGGATTTTAGATACACAAAGGGTATTTGATAAATGTGTCAAATTTCATGTATGTAGGTTAAATAGATTTAGAGTTGTGAAGGGGTCAAAAGTAGCTCGAAATGGTTAATGTAATATTACACATGGCTGCTGCGTGGTCAGTTCCTTTTTCTTTGAACCTTGCTGGACACGCTACCGCGTGTCTAAATAGGCAATTGGCAATTGATGCAATACGTTTCCTTCTTTCATTTCGTCCTGTTAACTGTCGGTCTATCACTAGCTTCTCTATCATTCCTAATACAATCTATCCATCTTTCCTTTGGCCTTCCTCTCCATCCAAGCACAAATAAACCGGACTTAACTCGCTTTCAAGTTAGCCGCCTTCTGTTAGTATGCACGTCTCGGCCAATACGACATTGTCAATGCAAGAATATAATTGCATTTAGAATGCGATTAAATTATTATTAATTGAATCATAATTTTGTATCATCACGCACTCTGCGATCACCGAATGTGTTGCCTTCTTTTGTGTCACATTTGGTAAAGGAAGTTGTTAGTTAATCCTAGTCTGGTAGCCTAGGAATGCCTAGGATTATCCTAGGAAGGAACTTAGGTACCTATGTTTTTGTTGGGTCTCTTAATACTTAATTATTGTTGAATGATTTTATTCTTGTTTCTCCGCTTGATGGATGGACATAGGTAGGTAGGAAATCTAGTTTGGGTTTATTTGTAAGTACCTAACTACCTAGGTATATGTATAGGTAATTAGGTAGGTACAGTAAGCCGTAATTCAGTGGTGACAAAACATGTGTCACCTAAATTGCGTTAAACATAAAATAGGTAGGTACCTAACATAGGTAGGTAATAATGACAACAAGAACGACAAGTGACAACGTAAAACACGCAATGAAAACTATTGAAATGACAAAATGGAAGAATACACCTACGTATCAGTTCGGCTGCTGCTCTCTTACGGCCCGTAACCAACAGTAGGTAGCTGAAAGGTCACTTTTGCCTTTGTAACATGACGTTTCAGCTACTGTTGGTAGCCAATTTGACAGTTGATCAAAGGTTGGTAACGTTATTGAGACCGGCCAGTAGTGTATTGAAACTCTATTCGTATTACCACTGACATGCCCTCGACTATCGACTACCAAGGAATTGTTGATTGGAAGATCTGGAATTATCTTCCACAGAACTAAGTAATTTCCATTAGGTACCTACCTATACCTTCCTACTTATTAAGTTTTGCATATTGTGTAGGTAACTAGGTACTGTTCACGGAAATCTATAAATAATGAGGTGACACTTTAGTAGGAAGGTACATATTAGTAAATAGATACCTTAAGTATCTAACGGTGCAATTCGTTCTAAAACTTAAAACCGAGGTTACCGTACGTTAAGTTAAACATCAAAAGGGACGAACGCAATGGACATTACTTACCTACCTATGCCGTCAATCCCGTTTGAGATTTAGTAGCTATTAATCGGGGAATACGAGGAAATACTTTCATCTAAACACGATTAGTTTAGTTCTGTGAATCGAGATATGCAAAGACGTTTTACCGCGTAGGTTTACCTACCTTTTGAATTCTAAGTAAGTATACAGGTTAGAGAATGCTTATGAATCCAAGCCCAATGGAGGGAAATGACAGACGCATAAAGGTACCCATGAACACAACATGGAATAGGTACCACGTAAGCGGTAAATAGGTTGCCGGTTTTGTAAAAAAAAAGTACCTAGGTAGGTAGGTATACCTACAAAAACCGTACCTATAAACATGTAAGTGCTTTGGTAGGTATACCTACCTACCTAAGTACATTTTTTTTCTGAGTCTGGCTCTTTCTTATTTCAATTAGGGATTTGTGGCAACTATCACGCTACCATAAAATTTACAAGTGTTCACTGTGACGAGGACGATAGTCTCCACCTTGAGCCTACATTTAAGTGGTGCAATTTCACACCGCCTACTTATTCACACAAAGACCGGCGGTGCATCCAGTAATTAAAATAAATGATAAAGCAAAACGTTCGCATCATTTTCAGGTAGTGCTGTCTGCGTGTTCATCGTACTTCCGATCTCTGTTCGTTGACCACCCGTCGCGACATCCCATCGTGATTCTTAAGGACGTGGGTCTTGAGGAACTTCGGACCCTGGTCGATTTTATGTACAAGGGCGAAGTCAACGTCCAGTACTGTCAACTGCCTGCTCTCCTCAAAACTGCTGAGAGTCTTCAGGTATTATCGATTTTGTACCTACGCTATTAAAAGACCATTACCTACCTTCTTCCTAATGTACAGACGCCAGCACATCAAACTACAACAATCTGTCAAATTTCTTTATAGATTTTCAACTTTATCGCTAAAGTAGATTGGTATTAGGTTTAAGGTTGATTGGCAAAAATTGACAGTTTCGGGTAGCTTGATGTGTTGGCGTCTGTACAACTTACTCAGGTCATGTAGTTCCACCTACACGAATATTCAATTCTAGGAATAAAAATTATAAGTAGGTAGGTACTTAAAACTAGCTTCTACTAAGACTGTTTTTCAGTCTGTCTGCTATCGCAAATAAAATATTAAGGTCAAGTCTATTTGAATTACTGAGTGAGCACAACATCGCCTATTTTTTGAAACTGTAATACCTATTTAGCATAGCGCAAGCAACTAATTAGTAAGTCAGCTATCAGATAGTGAGGAAGATTTTATACTTTCCAGGTTAAAGGACTTGCTGAAATGACTACCCTAAACGCCGCCGGCATTGAAACAAGAAAAGTTCAAGAACCAATGGAAGAGTGCCAACCACAAGAGCCGAGGGAAAGTTCTGAAACACATGAAAAGTTGGACGGCAGAGATCACCGGGATAAAGAGGATCGGCGGGAACTGAAAGACACACGGGAAGTCCGTGAAAGAGAAAACAAAGAGACTCGAGACGTAAGAGAAACTCACGTAAGAGAGACTCACACAAGGGATTCTCGAGAGTCGAGAGAACCGAGAGAACACAGAGACAGAGAACCTCGAGATTTAAGAGAATCTCGAGACATTAGGGAAACAAGAGACCCTCGAGACTTGAGGGATCCGCGCGAACTGCGGGAACACAGGGAGTCCAGAGAATCTAGGGATATTTCGCGAGATCTGAGGGAGGTTCGGGACCCAAGGGACTTACGTGAGCCTCGAGAAATTCGTGATCACAGAGAAATGCCCGAAGCATCGCCCCCGAGAATATCTCCGTTGCTTTCAGTTCGGCGATTTAGGCCAGACATCACGGGCGAGACTCCAACTCTCTCACACCCTCCTATCCCAAAAGATGAGCCTCCTGATGAGCCCATGCGATCATCGTCACCAGAAGACGATACGGTTTCGATTAGATCAAATGGAGCACAAAATGAAAGTATCGGTACGTAAAAGTTACGAAACTAATGTTATTCTACAAAATCCATTCTATATCTGTGTAGGTTTAATTTTTAATTTTTGTGGCCACGCCCGACCTAGATACCCAAAACCTATTCAGACTGTGTCAGTAGGTCTGTAAACTCTTGTGAGCTGCACAAGATCTATTATTGTGAGGTTCACGTAGTTTATTAATCGACTATTACCTACACCGCACACCACAGTCAAGTTTTGATCTGTCTAGTGTCTAGCTAAAAAAAATACAACAGTTTTAAAAAAATAGTACCTACTGAGATTGATATAATATTTTTACCCATAATCTCTTGTTGGTTCATTTTAATTTGACGATAATTCCAAAAAACAATTGTTTTTTATGGTAATGCGGAGATTTCGAGCACAATATTTTTTCCAAAGTACCTACTGTAAACAAAAAAATAGAGAACAAGCCAAAAATATAATTTTTCTTAGAATTCGTCTAACTACTGTAAGGATTTATAATCGACAAAGCGAACCGTAACGATCAGCATTGGGTACATCTCTAAATTGTTTTGACTTTTGAGTTTGGTTTGACGTTTGTCGTATTTGAATACGAAAAGAAACCAGTGTATAATAGGAAAACAGGATTTTAATTAATTTAATGAAAAATTCAGTGAAATTTAACGTAATGCAAATTATGACGACAAACTTAAACATGCAATTAATAGTTCATTTCAGTCAAAACTTTGCAAAACACAGCGTAATATCAAAGTATAAAATCTTAAGTGCTGTTACTTGAGTAAAGGTAAATCTTTTATATTTAAAAGTAAATGAAAACCGTATAGTACAATTCTTAAACAGAGTCATAAAATCTCCTGCTGTAATGTCGTAGCTGCCGCAAGATATTCCTATTAAAAAATTAAATTTACATACATTGATCCAATTACATTTCAGTGAATTAATGGCTTAATTGATTGTAGATGATCAACAATTCAAATGTCATCTATCACTAGGAACAGACAGTAGTATTTTTATAAGTAGCATATTATGCATTTTTTACACTACAACCTATTTTCACTTAAGATTACCAAAATATTTCCTGAGTTGTTTTGAACAGCATCACTAATCACTTTTTTTCTGTATTTCCAGGCTTAAACATGACGATAAACAGTCACAGCAGTAGCAGTGTACTAGGAGCCCATTACTCTCCCGTGGAGCAGCGGCTAAGTGTGCTGAACACTATTGCGCACCCCGGATTGACCCACCCTGCCCATGCATCATTGCCAAGTCCGAGGAGTGAACCTATAGCAGGCCCCTCTGGACTACCTCCTGTTCAGCAAGTACCTCTGGTACGTATTACAAGAAAAGTAACTAGCCTGTTTTGTCCCAATACTTTAATCTGTCCTTTGAACAGATCATTAGCTAAACACACAATTGGGTTAGTCTAATGCATACTCACTGTTTACAGAGCATTCTCTGTGAACTGAACTAGTGTCCATAAACTGACTTATAGCAGTACTTCTATTAGAATTTTTTATTTACAATCAAATTTTGCATACTAATACATACGGTTCACAAAAATAGAATATTCATAAAAATAAAAAGGACTTGTCTGCTAATGGTAAAAGTCTGAAGATTCTAGACTCTTCTGTCAAGGTGTTCTGTCAAGTTGTGTTTTTGTTTGAATTTGTGGTTTGCTATCTGTAAAACGTGTTGATAAGACTTAATAACAAGCATGTTTTTCATGTGTTTCATTCAACAAAGTAAAACTCAATTGTGGTCAGGACCCAATATAGAAATAGCAGTATAGATAGACTAAAACATTGGCAGTGGGGGAAAATAAAGACATGATTATCATATTTCCTTAGGGATTTTAATTAACTTATTTGAAGCAGCAAAGTTTTCTATAATACTAATTATAATAAAAATAATTACAGTCTTTGAAGAAAGAAATTGACTGGGACAGGAGCAATGAAGAGAAGGCTGGTGGTGAGACATCATCGGAGTACCGAATGCAACATGAATCCGTGAGTAAAGTTACTGTTTATTTTAAATGTGTATGAATGTATTGTATGTAGATAGAACACAATTTTCAGTAAGACTTGTTAAGAGATGTATCAATTAAAGTATTATTCATACATAACAAATTTATGTTGAATTCCACTGAGTAAAAAAATAGAGACAAACAATAAAAAAATCCGATTGATTAAAATTAGATTTTTTTTTGCTCTCTGTTTTTACTCAGTGGAATTAAATGTTATTTTACCAAAACATGACTGGAATTTGTATAAAAAAACAGTGATAGTATTTAATCTTGATGCTTAGTAAGGGCATCGCTCACAGATTAAAGAATCGCGCCTTTGGCAGCAAATTAGCTGAAGACAGAAAGAGAAAGCATGCACATAATGCTTTCTCTCTTGATTTCTTCAGTCCAAACACGGCCTGCCTTTCTTTCAAAGTCGACTCGAGTCTTTAGTATGTGTGTGATGCCCCTTTAAGATTCATTGCTTTATAAATTGTGTTCTTTTATACATTGAGGAATGTCACCATATATTTTCTTTTCACAATATACTTGTGACATTTGCCAATATTTATGTATTTATTTAAAGTATTTAGAAAATAATGCATGCTTGTAATAAATGTCTCTGTATATTATGATAGATCAGTGTTGTATTGCATGTTTCATTTATTTTTCCACAATCATAAAATATTTGATGTTTTATCTACAAAAAAAATGCCAGATTCTTGCAAAACAGGCTAGTTTTTTTTTACATGCCTAATGTACAAAACAGTATTTTATTTTATAAAAAAACGAAAATGCCCAATTTATCTAATGTCCTGACTGCCTTGTGCTTGTCAACATTCCAAAAAGTTTCTTCAGTTTTTATAAAGACTTGGATGTATGTTGTGAGTGGCTGCTTAAATAATACTATATATCAGGAAAATTGTTGTATGTACGCATTGTACGCCTACTAATATTATGTGGTGGCACAAAATAAAGTAACTAACACAGTCTTGTTAAGCTCCCGTAACTATTAAGTAAAATTTAATTTGGCTGTTGGTGTTTTGTGTAAATTGATTAGTTACACGCATGCTTGTTTGATACGCTGCGCTACTTTGAACATCGAGTATTATGCCTTGCTGTCAAGAAGTTGACCTTCATTTTGTTGGCCATCATTTTATATCCATTCATTTTGTTTGATATATATTTTGGGCAGTTTTTTTTTATTTTAAATTTTGGCCATTTTACATGCATACGTTATTGTACGAATCTGTGATTCAGTACGCGTGCGCGTTGCTAAACAACAAGGCATTACGCGTAGCCGGCTCCCGGGTCACTCCTGCACATTTTTTGGGCAAAAATGAGCGTCAACTTCTCAATTAGATAGTGGAAATTAAAAATATACCGAGACTGCATCTCAATTTAGAAAGTAGTGTTAGAGATATTGCACACAGTTTGGTCCGTGTAAAATGGAACAAGAAAAAAGAAGTTGATGTTCTTTTTTGTGGTTGCAGGAGTACGATGGGTCCGGTAGGGGGCGAATTGATGAAGGGGAGAGGGGGTATCCTTGCATCCACTGCGGTGCGGCGTTTCCACACCAGAGCAAACTGACGCGGCACATACTGACGACGCACACGCTCGACACGCTGAAGTACCGCGACGCGCTGCTGGGCAGGCCCATCGGCTTGCCCATGATAGGCCAGTTCAGTGACCCCACGTACATGAGCATGCACGCGGAGGAGTCCCCCATAGAGCTGGACATAGGCGCCGTAGAGCCCGGGAACGTAGTGCTGTGCAAGTTCTGTGGGAAGAGCTTCCCGGACGTGTCGTCGTTAATAACACATTTACCAGTGCACACGGGGGACCGGCCGTTTAAGTGTGAATTCTGTGGCAAGGCGTTTAAGTTAAGGCACCATATGAAGGATCACTGTAGAGTTCACACTGGTAAGCTATGTCTATATTTTTTATCCTTCGTACTTGTCTGATTTCATTTAAAATTTCTTTACTCATATTTCCAAAGTTTAGTACTCATTAGATACTAGCATAAATTTTCCAATAGAAAAGTAAATTCGTTTTTAGAAAAATACTTCATTGAAATCGCATCAATTTATCTTCAAATATTCAATTATCGAATCGACTTTGAGCTATCTTTTTTGCAAAACTTTTACGTTTATCAATTTTTTTTGTTTTTAAAATTTTAAATATTATATTTAGGCATTATTATACTATCTTCATAACTAATCATCCCACGCTACCATTTCAGGTGAACGGCCATTTCGTTGCGGGCTTTGCGGCAAAACGTTCTCGCGGTCGACAATTCTGAAGGCGCACGAGAAAACGCACTATCCCAAGTACGCGCGCAAGTTTCTGTCCCCCAGCCCCGTGGACACGGAAGAGGAGAGCCCGCATCAATGAGCCTGGGACCCCCTTAGTGCACAATTAGCCTTCCACGATATATTCACCAGTAACTACTATTACTGGAAATAGTCAATGTGAGCGAAGTGATAGTTGAATGAACAAATGAAGGACAATATGTTGTAATTAGTTAAGAATGTGATTAAAGCGCCGCAACTGTGATCTGAATGATATGAATAATATTTGATATTTCACTAATAGATAATTGACACACTAAACGTTGATACTTCTTAAATTTATTTGAACATTTTTCCGTTACATTCTGTTGCATCCTTTCTTAAGAGTTTTTGAACGTTAGGTGCTTTCTTTATGCTTTAGTTTATAATAAAAAGTAAACTCATTCTACGATGGGTCATTAGACGGCATAGCCAAAGTTAGCTAGAGATGTATGAATCCTTTTTAATATTGTTACTTTCCAAGTCGAGATAATAACAAATGCTTTTTAGTTTTATTTGCTTGTACAAAAAGGTTTTTTTAATGACGTCGCATTGGTTGCAATTTCGAGGATTATTAAAATTAATGAAGAAATTGTAAAATATCATATTAATTTAGAGCTGGCATAATCTTTAGAGACTTGCATATTTATTATAGTAGTATCTTGTCAGAGTTGATTTTATAAACAAAATTAAAGATTGATTAAGAGTGCTTTAATTATTATTATTAGAGACCATACGAAAATTGCACTCAACATAGTTGGTAACAATTAAGAAGTTAGGAATTTGAGATTTTTACTAATTTAATGTCTTTCGAAGTTACGACGCACGCTCCCCTGAGGTAATTCAAAAGCAATATTATGACATATAAATGTAAATAACATATAGTTTGATAATATCGGATTTTTAGGAAATTTATTAGAATGTAAACGCTTCGGTAGTTCTGTATTCGGTATACACGGGGAGGGTTGTGGATGTGATCATGGGAATCAAAGCTTTAAGCGCCGTTTCTGTTCTGTCCGAGTACCGTGCCTCTTGCGGCGTGCCGTCGCCGCCAAACAACATACGTTTAGTTTAAAACCCCTTACTGTCAAATACAAACTTAATAAACTGGTAGAACCACACCCTGTAAGAGGCATGGTATATACATATAAAAGTATATATCAAATTTCTATCTATTTTCATACTGCAGAACCACATTGATTTATGATTATTCAAGTTTCAAACCCTGCGGATATCGACGTTTATTAATGAAAGCACCGCACTTTAGATTTAATCGTCTGAAATTATGCCTTTTTCCATTAGTTAAATATTATCAGACAATCACTTGGATCATTCGATCTGACGGATGTACCCAGAGTTTGAAACTGCTCACAATAATCGCTGTGTTCAATAAATTCAACAGAGTTAAATACAGGGATATTTTATTGATCGTAAGATTCATTATTTTTCAACACCACCATATTTTTGTTCAAAATACGATTTTAGACATGTCATAGCCTTTATTTTTTGGGCTCAGAATTTATAGAAAATATTTATTTGTATTATACAAAGTTTCATATTTCGACATCACAACCGAGAAATTTAAAGCTTTGATTTGGAACTGATTGGATGTTGGCTCATATAGTCTGTAAGTTCAATGGAAAATTACCTATACATAATGTTGATCTGCCCACGGTACTCTCTGGCTAGAGCATACTAATATCTTTATAGAAATTTATATCATTATCTTAATGTACCTACATGGTTTACGTAATGTACTAGTATATAGACTGAACTGCCTAATCATTTCATAATCTTTTGGTCATGGGACATATCATTTTATATAAAATAATATAAATTTCACGGATAAAATAAGGGTGACTTACACTTATTTTATAAATATATATATTTTAAAGTAGGATATTGAAAATTCTTTGTAAACGTTTCGTTCTGAATGTAGGCGTTTAAATATCTTTGATTGTAAATTAGATATTTAGTGATTCATAATTTTGGGTTCACTCAAAAGAAAGTATTATGGTAATATAGAAAAAGATCTGTGATATATGTCTAATACAAGTAAGGGTATTACATCTGGGAATTTATGATGCGATCTCAGAATGTGATTTCAAATATTTAGGATTTTAGGCCACACAATTGAGATCTTAAATCTTAATATTATGATGAGTTTGATTATTTAAATTTATTTTCTTGTAACAATGTTTAGAAATTAGCTTCTAAAAATTTAAGTTGCGACCTGAATTATTTTATAAACGCTAGCAACATTTAAATTGAAAAACAATACGGTATTTTAAAATCAGAACTTAAAGTGCAAAAAAGCATTATTGAGGGACGAGAACCATTAAAATTAGGAAACAAAAATTCTGCAACAGATCTCATTGCTATTTATAAGTTTTTTAGGCATCATTTGTAGAAATTAAGGCCAGTATCCTATTCGTTGATTTAATTTTGGTAGATCTAAAGTACTTATTTTAACTCTATATACATTTGGATTGCAAACGCCTAACATTCCAAAATTATTCCAGTGTCAACTTGGTTACTTTATAGCAAATGCCACCGATACATAATAAGTAAATATTATATGAGCTATTTAATGTAGAATGTCTAAATTCTGTAGTGTGGTTGCCGTGAGTACCGGGGCATTTCAAAATCGTTTATAAACTAAGTTTATTTCGTTGGAATGTTACGATAATAGTTATTGAATTAATGATGTGGTAGTGTCTTAGTGGAAGCTCTTCAGCTCTTCCAGCACGTGGTAATATTACACTTGTTTTTTGAGTATTATGTGATTTTTATATAACATGGTTGATGAGAATGTGTGCTTTATATTGATCAAAGTGATTTGAAAAATTGCTAGCAATATAATTTACAATCCATAAACCGGTCAATTGTATGTCGACATCTAAGCACTGATGATACCAGTCAATGTTTAACCTTTTGAACGCCACTGTCACGTATAGGTGACAAGCAAGCGCGTGCCCTGTACGCCAGACGTCACAAATACGTGACAAAAAGTACGGTAAATTTGGGGCTTGGCGTCTCGGGGGCACGCCGATGCGTTTATGTTCTGGCGTTCAAAAGGTTAAAGTTACTTGGGCAGATTGACCAAGGGTGTACAAACAGTGTTTTCTTTCTTGCTAGAACTTGACCACGGCTTCGTCGTTTTAAGTAAATTTAAACATTCATAAACTGATGATCATGATAATGTGAATTGTTTGAATACCTACATACATATTATTTTGAACACTCCTGCGTAAAGTTTAGCGAATTTACTATGAAAATAACTTGGGAAAGTAAAAAATAATGTTGGTCTATTGTTAAAAGTCACACAGTATATAAAATGCATTTTAGATAATAGATTGGTAGATGCGCTACTTTCCGGAGCTAGTAATGAGACATGAATAAAATTCAATAAAAATGATAAAAAAATGAGACACCTGAATGTTGCTATTTGAAAAGCTGCACTCGTTTTTGTTTTATGAGAGTCGAACGTTACCAAACTGTATAGCAATATTGAAACCTTGATTAATGTTCCTCTTCTTATTTTAAGAAAGATTAAATATTTACAATTTACAGAAATACTTAATAGCAATAAATAAATGGTTAATAAATGATGCGAATTAACAAATTTGTACGAGTTTTTATCGAAATAGTTTTTTATAATAATACAGAATGCAGTTTAAAATACTATTTTGTTTCCTAACTTTCAGAGGTAATATTTATTATTAAAATAATTATATTCAAATAGATTTATATCTATGTATTTACGTGTATATAGGCAATGTGGTAAATGTTGTTAGTAAAATATAAAGTAGGTACATGAACAATAGATTATACTACCCCCAAGTGCAGTTATTCAAATTTTAACATTTGCCCGTTGTTGCCACGTCCCCGCAGACTTCACACGCCGTTAGCACAAATAAATGATACTTATATAAATATATATATATATTGATAAACTTTATTATATCTATATTTTAAATTTACGTAGGTACCTTTCCAAGTACCTACAGAGCATGATAACTTTTAAGAAAAACACTAGCACGAAATATTTCATGTGTTGAAATAGATACGACGTAGATTCATTTTTATATTATCATAAATTGTGACCACAGTTTTATATTTAGAGTGCCTCTTGCCTATACAAGACTTATATAAAGGCTGCAAATCACGGATTAAACATAGAATATGTAGCAGATAGAGAAAAACTGTAATTTTTATGGTGAAAATTGTAAGTTGCGTTATGATATGTGACTTGCGCACTCTTCTGTCCTATGATTTGTACGCAGCGTGATAGCCGCGCGAGGCCACGTCCAGCTAGCGCATTCCAGTCGTGATGAACACCCAGTGCTAGATTATGTTCTCGACCAATATTACATGCAATTTTGTTGTATACTGTTTGATAGTATCGTTAAGTTTCGTCCAACATCATCGAACTAGAGGTCACTGAAGCCTAAACTGGTTCATTGTAATTTAACTTACCATTTTATTTAAGTGGCATACCTAAATATAGAACTTATATTGCAATTTTTCTAAGTTCCTGTAGGTGTATTAATTATTGTATATCGGTACAATTTGTTTTAATAATTATAATGTGTTTATTATAAATTATTTAGAGTTAAACTTTCGTGACCAATATTCGTATTGGCATAATATACGACTAGGTTTTAGTCGCTTGAGTTTCAGTAGTGACTTGGAAATTTTAATAATTGCTGTTTAAAATTTTGGATTTAGGAATGTCTTTAGGTGTATAATAAACTTCGTATATTATGCTGGTATAGAATATTTTCAGCACAAGTTCAAATAACGTAGGTCCACTTTATTTATAGAGCTTAATATATAGTTGTCGTTTCTTCGTCAGTGAAACGATAACTGTTTCCCCTTAAGCTCTTTTATTTAACATACATTGTTGACATTTTAGACTAGAGAAAATCTGTTTTGCCTTAACATTATTAATAGTTCATAATGTTGTAACAAAGAGCAGTACAGTTTTGTTGAAAAAGTGTTACAGTATATCAAAACGGATCAAGGATCAAACGGTGTAATGTTTTGTCAATTTTGCAACAATCTAAACAGAGGCCCATCGCTGTTGATCATTGTAACTTTTGAAACAAATATAAGCATATCATAGCTGTAAAAATACAATTTTGACAAATAAAAGCTCTACAATCATTACAGACCTATTCTTTTATTGAAGTCATTCCCTTGTTCATGGATTCTCACAGGTAATAAACATTGGCTTGTTAAACTTCTATCAAAAATTGTCACGTATCATAAATCAATTCTTGTATCAATTCCAGATGTGCCTGGACATGTCTTGCGTGTCTCCGAGCATCCCGAGCCCCATCCCCGCTCGCAGCCCCACGGCGCTGCCGCTGTGGTCGCCGCTGCTCGCGCTACAAGCGTGCCGCCTGCGCCGCTACCTCAGCGATGACTGCATGATGTATCAGCACCGCCACATGCTGCACTCGGAGCGGCGCCGCTGCGGTGTGTGCCTGGCCTCTTTCCCGTCCGCCTGGCTGCTCGAGCGCCACGCCGCGCTGCAGCACGCCTCGCAGACCCCCTGCGACGATAAGCCCTTCGTCTGCGAGCAGTGCGGACAAAGCTACAGGTACAGGTCCGCCTACGTCAAACACCGCGAACAAAACCACCGCGCTCGGCTCCCGGCCGACAAATTATTCACATGCGACGTCTGCGGCATGCAATTCCGCTATCTCAAATCTTTCAAAAAACATCGCCTCAACCACACCCTTGAACGTCTCCACACTAAGAATACAGACACACCCGAAGGAGCCGATCAAGTCTCCAGCACTAACGAGGCCTTAATCGGCCAGTGCGGTGAAATGGACCTATCCATGAAGAAGAAAAACAGAAACGATCCAGCGAAGACACCTCCCGCTGAGATCCGCGACGCTGAGCAAGACAGCACCGTCGACTCGAACGGTGCTTCAGATTCTGTGGTGACTGTTGACGATTCAGTAGACTGTCGTACTTCGGGCGCTGAGAGCGAAACCAAAAGGGATGATGAGACGACTTCTGAGAAGAGGCGAGTACCTGTGTCGTTCGCCAGCATTAGCTCAATGGCGGACAGCTCGGAGAATGAGTCGCGGGCAGACAGTAGCAAGCACGAGAGCTCAGCAAGCTCGCACTCGGGAATCCTCAGCTTCATGCAAAACGACGAAAGACAGAGGGACAGGGAGAGGCGATTCGCTTGCCCGTTCTGCGGGAAGTGCGTGAGGTCTAAAGAGAACTTGAAGCTGCATGTGCGCAAGCACACGGGCGAGCGACCGTTCGTGTGCCTGTTCTGCGGCCGCGCGTTCGGCGGTAAGAGCGACCTGACGCGCCACCTGCGCATCCACACGGGCGAGCGGCCCTACCACTGCGAGGCTTGCGGCAAGTGCTTCGCGCGCGCCGACTACCTCTCCAAGCACCTCACCACGCACGTACACAACACACGCTGATCTACGAACGCGCCGTCCTTTTCTCGATCTTCGCATACCTCTGGCACAATATAACTGAACTCCATACAGTATAAATATTGCAGAGTAGTGCTATGGTTGCGGGATGAAATAGTCAGGGCTGATGTCTCTTCTTGACTCGCCCTTAACTGTTTAGGCTGGCGCGTTCCGATTTCGTACGAAGTTGCGACTATTTGATATTGACAATCGTTTTAATTTATTATTCGTGTCATGTGACGCCCCGGTGTATATTCCAGGGGTACGTCACTACCCAAGGCGATGAACTACTGTATGGAGTCGGTAGTTACATTGTGCCCCAATAGTTAATGACCGAGTCATATTATAACAGTAAATGGGAATATTTTTTAAAAACGTTTTTAAACTTTACAACATTATTGATATAAGCAGGTTTAATTAGAATTTTACAGGACTATTTTTCGTTTTGGAGTGGTTTATGTATATTAATGACATAATTTTCTATATCGATTCAGAAACAAATAGTGAATGGAAACTATTTGTGTTTACCGCGGAGCAATAATAGTAATGGTAACGGCTTATTTTTCATGCTGCAACTATATTTTTGTGTTAAACACGTGGCTTGGACAAAATGCTTACTTATAATTTGATTTTCTCTTTCAGGACAAAATTAAATAATATTAAGTTTGTGCACATTTGAATCCTTAACGTAAGAGTTTTGCATTAGTAATGCAGCAGTGTTTTCTCGTCTCTCATCACGCCAGTAATTAGCATCGTTTTGTATAACTTAGTTGTGCAATACAGCGCATTTGTTTAAAGATGAGGGACCGCGTATGTTACCGCTTTGCATGATCACGAGCATTTGACTTCGACCTCTGTGTTGATCTACCGACGACGGCGAGCGCGACGGTGCAGTCCAATCGATCACGATGAACATACACAGGTGATGACAACAAAGCACACCATATGCGTTTCAATGAAGGCTTAAACATAGTTCTTTTGCCATATTTTTGTATGCCTACGTATTATAAGATTTTTAAATAACTCATTCCATTAAAGAGGAACTAGAAAATTGGTAGTCGTGACGATAGGTTATTAGGAGAATGCAAAAACTGTGATTCGTACGATTAAGACCAGTCAAACAAGTTTTAGAACATCGAAAATGTTTTATGTAATTTAAAATAACGTTATCTAACAATTAATATACTTATGTATTAATTAACTATAGTTTTAAGAAATCTCTCTGTGCCAAAATATGTACCTCATAAAAATAAACACTGAAGTAGATAAATTAATTGTCAATAATTGATTGTACACATTTGTTTTACATTTGATGTTACAGTACAGAATACCACTGCGATATATAATTGACAACAATATATATAATAGACAAACTGATTGCTCAGTCCGCTACAGAATTCTATGAGCCTAAAGGTTAGATTATAATTATCTATGGATTTTATTCAATTGGGAAATATTCGCCCGCAGTGTATCAGGAAGTGCGTCCCGTATGCTAATTCGCGCCATTTCGAATTATAAGAATCGTATATTTATATCAATGTTTTCTGATTTCTAGAGAACATTGTTCACAAGAATATAAATCGTTATTTATTTTACCGGAATATTCTGTAAAGTACTATTTTAATAAATATAATTAATTTTTATAATCTCCTCAAGACGAATTTTAACTGCCGATCTTGTGATATTCTCTATACAATACAGTATAGTGCTGGTTTTAATGTGCTGTATTTCATTCATAAATAGACGCATAAGCAATAAGATTTATTTTGAGTTTTTCTAACACTCGTATGTCATGACATTTTCTACTAAATACAAATATTATATGTATATAATTCTTCTTATAAATATAAATATTTATATATTCACAGAATTATATATATTTTTTTAATTCGTTTTCATAATTTCATAAAGTTATGTGAGATATTATTTTCGTAATTTTCTCTATTTCGGTGACACGCAGTGTCTTCTCAATTCTTAAGAATATCCTCAATTTGTAATTATAACCTCAAATGTTAAATGTACAACCGAGAGCTTTATTCTTTAAAATAGTTAAATCACTCTCATTTAGTCTGTCTGGAAATGAGCCTATAATGTAACTGTATAAAATACTGTCAATTAAGTCTAGGATAAGTGAAATGCTGTCTATATAACCCTACAGTAATCAGATATTTTATTGAACAACTCTGCGGGCGAATATTTCCAATACATTTTAGGAACGAGTGTTAAACTACTCGTGTCCATAGAAAGCCTACATTTTACCACAGTAAGATAGGAAGTCAATGCAACGAAATATTCAGGTACAGGAAATGTTAAACGAAACATTTTAATATAGCGTAATTCATTTAGTTAGTACTTTTAACATAAGCCGGTTTTAACTGAGAATATTAACCTTTTTTATAGTTTTATTTGTTCATTGTTATACATGATACAGTTAAAATAAAGTGTATTAAAATATAATAGTGACTTTGCCAGAGGGATATAATAAATAAGATAGGTAGTCGAAAACTTTTAGTATAAACGAGAAGCAATACTCTGAATTTTTATTTTTACTACCGAAATACTCTAATTGCTAAAGGAGCGAATACGGAGACTCGTCATCTAAAATATTAATTAAAGAACTCGATTTTTATAAAGTTTAGCCACAGTATATTAAACATTGCCATCCAATATGTGTCACAGCCGGTTTTCGTATTCACTCTCTGTACGAGTTTATACTATACAATCAAATAAACAATGTAATGCATTCACATTGTGTATAATGTAGATATTTTGCCATTACTTCAAATTTAAAATATTAATATTATTCAAAATTGATGTTGACTGTTTTTATAAGTATATCAGCGGTAGTTACTTGATGTTGTGGTGTAATTTAGTGTCTTATAGGTTTAAGGTCATAAACCACTCAAAGTATTTATGTTAGTAGGTGTATCTTTGTCCGATGTGTGTCAGTGGCCAGTTTTTAAAATATAAATGTCGTCTCGGTATTCCAAAAATGTTGCACTTACTTTGAGTGGTTCATCATTTTGAATTCTCGTAGTGTTAAAATTGGTGTGGTATTCTTTATATCTGTTCTTGTAACATACATTTTAACTCTAATATATATATATTAGATAATTTAATTTTAAATCAGATTCTAAAATATAGTGAGCACAGCAAACGTTATGTAAATATGCATGTGCTAACCAGGTCAAATGTGATAAATTAGGATTTAAGTGATCTTTCTTTTTGTTGAGAACAGTAAATATTTTCTTTCGAAAACATTTTACCAGCTCTACCATATCTTCAGTTCTGGTATAAGAAGTGGGCATATAATGTTTTTGAACGTTTTCATTAAACCTATTTTAATCGTCGACTGTGAGGTTAACGGGCATTATTTATTGTACTACGTTTTTTTTATAGTCTTCATCTTAAGAGAACTTCCACGAAGGAAGGGTAGGTAGACAAGTAAGATTGCGCCAGTCTGGAATAATGTAAGAACGTGCAGTGTTACAGTGACGCACAATTTTGACACTTTTTAAAGCGTTTTATATATTATCTCCGTCCACTAAATATTGTGTGTCTTGTTTAATTCTTTTCACCGACTGATGGCATTGTAGTGTCAAATTCTGATTACTGATTGTTCCATTTAATATTTATTATTTCAACATCTTACTGCAATAGATACTATAAGATTAATGGTTAAAGAAATACGGTTACAACGACTATTTATTACAAGTTTTTACATGTTTACGTACTGCAAAAGGAAAATGATATACTGGCGATCTTGTGTAGCTGATGTTATCTGGTGGGTTTAGTTAATTATATGATGTGAGGCAAACGGTCACGTCTCTCTCGTCAGCTTTATTTGTGGAAGTTACAAGGAAGCGTCGATACGAGCCATGCGGAGGCTGTCACCACACGCAACTATGACAACTGTAGGATATTGAATGTAGTATAATGTAGAGCGAGAAGGCAACGAATGTGATATTATTTTACGAGGAGGCAACGAAGGAGCGAGGCACTGTCCTCTCACAGAACAGCCAACGACGATCGAACGTAGATAGACTGATTTTCGGGTAGCAAAGTAGGCCAGAAGTTTCGCAGTCAATAAGTAATATTTATAAATAGGTGTTGATTTAAAAATGTTTTACAAGCCAAAACACAGTCTCAATAGCTTACGACATAAAACAATAAGAGAGTTTATTTAATTTTTAAACATAATTATACAGAATCTTTTATATACCAATCTTAAATTATTTTTCAGATGTATTGATTTTTATACATCTCCATATACAACAATGAATAGAGGTAAGTGTAGACATAGATGGGTCTATTAACCGCGTGGTGCTACAATGTGTAATGATATGTGATAGAAACTGTTCTTCAGAGACATTTTATTTATTGAAGCTTCCATAGGTAATAATATAGTCACATTACACTATGATATACCCCCATCAGCAATAATTTGGTTTAGGTAATTTACATTAGGATTGATTTTGTCCAGTATTTTAAAGGTGTCATGAGGTTGGTCGAATGTGTCTCTTAGAAACCAAAGTATCCAGTAATGTAAGGAGTTGTGTAAGGCTTCGATGGTGTAACCATTCCACAATTTTAATATTGTATCTTTCACTTGTAATTTATTTCTATGAGATTTAAGTCGACCAAATGCCATCGACGTGGCGGTGCGAGTTTTAAAATTGTAGTTTTTTAATTAATTATTTCTTATAAATACGTCCAAGTCTTATTACCATTCATAATAAGGCGAGATCGTTAATGTATTTAAACGTAATGCAGACAATGCTAGTTAGTAAATTTTCATTAGGTTTTGGCTGGTCAGAAGTATTGACTCTCAAACAATACTGGAATATTATGTGTAAATTGTTTTATGGCCTTATTAAAATAAAGTTATCTCGGAAAAAATTGTATGTATAGTAATAACATAACATTTTCTTACATGTTAAAGTAACGAAAATTGGACAAAAAGTATTTAATTGGTTTTTTTAATATATATTATTTGAACTCCTAAATATTCATAGTGTGTATGTGCCAATGGCGGGCACCGACGATGAATATATTGTTTATATTTATGTATATCTTCGACGAACGGTTTTTGTTGACAAACTTTATTTATATCTTGGGTCAGTTTATCCGAAACCTAGTTGATAGTACATACATACTGTTACATAATATATTTTTTTTACGTGTATATTTCAGATAATTATTATTGTTATACAGATCGTTTTATATTTTTATCGTGATTAACTATTACTTGTTTTCAAGATTTTTATTTTGCAATATGACTATTCGTCTATAAAATAGTCCATTTAATTTATAATATCTTGTCCATTGTCCAAACTAACTTAGGTATAGTTCCATATTTTGGATGTGTATTATACCACAGTCTAAATTTAAACGCTATTGTGTATATTATTTCATTTTAATATCGATGTGCAAAATTATAGTAAATGTCTTGGATCTCTAAAAATAAGAAAAAAAAAGACAAAAACACTTTACGAAATTTCTAAATGTGCAATAAATATGTGTGTTGTAGTGTTACCATTAGGCGTAAAATTTTTAGCTGTGCAGGTGTGGCTGCTCGTGATATATTGGACGATGCTGTCGTATCGGCCACTCTATGTTGTTTAATATTACAATGATCTCAAAATATCACTGCAGCCACATTTGTACAGCATATTAAATGAATATTTGGCACTTATAAAAAAGGCACATTTCCCTATCATATTGAAAATGGTTTGAAAACGTGTTGAAAATGGATTTGTTGGTAATTAATTTCATAATGAAATATATTTGTTTCATTAATTGGAGTTCTTTTTATTTTTCCTGCATGTATTTGCTATAACCCCATAGTTATTTAGCTAATTCCTGAAAGAGGTCTATACTTAAAAGCTGTAGAGAGAAGATGATGAAGACAGATGGTGGATGATTTTCACAAAAAAATGCTTTGAATTTTGACATCAGTCGCTCACAGAGATAAAAACACTGAACCCGCCATTTTATCTTACTTATGAAATACCTACAGTTGGTAAGTATTCTGATCTAACGGTTATTGAAATACTTTAAATTATACGAATTTAGTATTATACTAGGTCTCTGATATGGCTTGATCAGATCTTAAGGAAGTCAGTGCACCTATGTACATAGTGTGGAAAATCGATTGATTCGATTTGAATTAGTTCACAGGGTAGTGTAGGTATATAGGTAGGTATCTATTTATTTCTCACGTGGCAGCTGTGTTTTGAAGTAGGTACTTCTTAACATTGTGTACCTACTAGGTTTTAAACAACAAAGATGCAGCCCAATAATAGAGTTGTGCGGGTCGAATTTCAAGGTTAAGCGAAGCTTGCCGAGGTCGATCCGTGGATGGGTGACCATCGTAACATACCGACTATCCACCGTGCCTCAGAAAGCACGTTAAGGGTCAGTGGATACGAAACGGGGCACTCGTCATTGACCTCGAGACCAAGGTCAAAATTCCGAAAGTGAAGATGCCTATAAAGAATCCCTTCGACATCGTTTTTACGACAAACGGCTGTTCGGAGACAAAAAATAGCAAGATGCTTTTAGCCTTATATTTAGGTGTTAAATACGATAGAATCGAGAAAATTAACGATTTGCGGGAATATTTTTTCTAAGGATTTCCTGTGCCCCGTTATGTAGGTACACTCCAACCACTTGAAGCCCTTGGTCTTGGCTGTCATTTGAATCAAGTAAAGTTACCTTCACGTTCACAGCTATTCTTTTTAGGTGCGCCATCTATGAATCATGTTCTTAAATTAAAGGCAAATAATTCGCATAGGACGTAGATACTAGATGTCTCTACAAAACGACTTAGACTTCATAGTTGTTGAAAATTGCTAATTTTATTTTTAATTTATTTTCATTGTTTTAGTTTAAATTTTAAAGACTAAAATAACGAACATTTCTGTTATTGGTTCATTGATTTATTTTTCGATTGCTTTATAAAAATAACAAATGTCAAAATGCGAAATTGTCAGAAGAAATGGCCGATATGAGTTTTGCAGTTTTCATTGCGTGTACGCTGAATTGTTTTCGTGTTGTTTATGCTGTTTTCTTTGCTGCTTATACGTTTAGTTGAAGAACTGCTCTTCCATAAAGGCTTGAAGAGTCCATCATCAGATTCGTCAGACCGTCCTTGCGTTCAGTGTATCCCGCGCAAAGGCCAACTGAATTCGATGTAGGTATGATTGCAATATTTGGACGCTACTAGTTGCAGTATTGGACGCTATTAATTAAGTGTTTTACTATGCCTTCTACGAGACTATGTATTGATTGATTAAAATTCATGTATAGCACTTTTTATTTTCAAACTACTGTAAAATTAATTTCACACAAACATGGTATTAAGTAAATCAACCCATATTTATGGGAAATATTTGCAAAACATGTTAGCTATGAAGTTAGTTATGAAATACAAAATCCAGATGGCGCTATTCGTGACAGGTTGGCATTTAAATCCTGTGAGATGGCACTATACCAGTATTATAGTAGTACTCTGTGCAGTTAAACATCTTTGAAAATTGTTACGGGTAGGTAGTCAGATGCCAGAAAATCTGACATCAGTCATGCCTTGGGTGGAATGGATGACAATTTTATATGTCGTTTGCCGAAACTGTAACTGCACCTTAACTAACATTCTGGTCCCATTGCACTTTAGAACTTAGTTAATGCCTCTTTTTTATGGATGGGATATCATCAAATGTCTTCTTCCGCTCTGGGTGGAGCGGAAGGGCGTGTCAGACTCTTACTGACTAAAACCTATTATCCGTGTTCCTTCTAAAGCCCTTTGCGTTCGGCCGTGGTGACTCTTTCCAACATATTCAGCAACAGTTAGGTACCTTATGCCTCTCTAGATTTACTTTTTCGACGGAAAAGCCATTCAGAGTAGGTACCATCCTGTTAATACAATGGTAAGCTAAGTATCTACATACCTATATTACTTATGAGGTAGGTAACTGTATATTTTACTCGCAGATCTACCAACATTGAAAATTCTCAAGACGCTGGAGTTCCACCTACCTACCTACATGTCTACGTGTCTATTGCAAATTGATGAGAACGTTATAATTTCGCGGCACGGACGTGATTCCGTGTAATTCAGTGTCATGAATACAAATAGTGACGAAACAAGGGTACAAAGTGAGCAAGGAGGTTGAAAACACGTTGGGGAAGACAGATCTAAGGTAAAAGTGATAAATGCTCTTGGTACCACCTTGGTACCTATGTCACTTTGCCCCTATTTGTCTCTAGGGAGATATGCTTTTACGTGTTGTAAATGAGGTTCTAGAACGTACCTACCTATTTTCCTATCTCCGTAGTTTCCTGAGGAACTATTGCAGTGCTCCATTCACTGAAGATCTTGAAGTCTTCGTCTCTTATGAGAAGGTAGTTTTATTAGGGAGAGAGAAATGAAATAATCCCTGCAAGAGATTCTAGAATGGGTCAACGACTCGCGAAACGAAAAGGCGGTACCTGGGGGGCTACTCTCTAAGCCCGAAGTCCGTAGTTTCGGCGTATTCTACTCCGTATCACCTAACCACTAAGAATTAATGACAACACGATTTGACAGTTACTGTCAAATCGTGTTGTCATTCGTTCTTAGTTCGGGTTCGAAATTAATCGTAAGTCCGTATGTGATACGGAGTAGAATACGCCTGCAACTAAGCCCGCAACTACGAACTTCGGGTTTAGAGAGTAGCCCCCCTGTAGAAAAGATGGGTCTATTTTGTACATACCTACTACACATACCTATATGTACCTACTTAGTCAGAATATTATTATATTGGTAGGTCAAAATAATGCCTACTTACTACCTAGCTGCGCTAAAAACCTTTCAGCGCATACTAAGAGGCCTTCAACACTTAATTATAGCGTAGTAAAAATATTAAAAGGTTTACTCGCAATTTCCGGCGATCGAGACTTGGCCTGTTTTCCAACAATAAAATTAGTAGACCTATGTCGCAGCCAGGATTGTTGTTGCGATAAGTACAAAGTTTAGCAATATTCTTGAAAGGAAAAAAATAAGAGTGTCTGTGAATCAATATATAAACTCATCCGTTACTGACTAACTGACAGACAACGCACAGCTAGTCGTAGAAATCTTGAATTTGGCATGTAGGTTCCTTGGGGAGTGTAGGGGAGAGCACTAAGAGAGGATTTCCCGAAATTCCTATGGGAACGGGAAAAACGGGATATGCGCGTACGGAGTCGCGGGCTAAAGTTAGTTATGATAAAAGATAAACAAGGTAAGTACTTACTTAATTGATTTATTGAATCTTTCCATAAATTAATTATTCTCACGCGTATTTTCACTGTTTCCACTCTTAAAATCAATAGTTATTGCACTTTGTTGTGACGCAGTTTCTGTTTTTGTTGTTATAAAATTGTTGCGCTACTAGTGGCGATATTTGGATTATGTACCTAAGGCTAGAAATCCTAAAACAGCGTTGCTATGACGCACCTAATTGTATTCCTGTGGCACTTTGTACAATGCGGCGTATATTTTAGGAACAGAAGAATTACAATCCGTCTCATTTTGTAAACCGGCTTGCCGTACTGTAATACGACATATTCTATAAATTTTGTGCGACGTTTCACCAATTGAGACAAAACGAAAGCGGCACTGTGTTGCTTATAGATAGGTACCTATCACAGATACCTAGACACAGTGTCTTCAGTGTTCCGAAACTTAAAATGAAGTGGTTTCAATTTCAAACACCTGCTTTTTCTCAAGAGAACGACGGTTGAGAAGTTTGTTTTGCGATGACGTGACATTCTGTAAGATTTTATTTTATAAGAAATAGGTATATAGATAAGTCTATATCCCTGTTAATGTTTTTGGTTTATATATTTTTTTAGTTATTCATGCTCTAGTTATGAACAACGTTTCCCGCCTCATTAACCTACTATTTTACAGCTTTTTAGGTCAATGCAAGGGTTTTTCTGCATCCCAACCCTTTCTATTTTAAGAGCATATTTTTATTAGCATATATACTTTAGTTTTTAGTAGCATTTAAGCTTGTTGCATTGAGAAGCAGGTATCTAAAAAGAGATGCTATGAGTCCCTAAATGTTTTGGGCAGTTTGAATTTTCATTGATGATCTTTATATATAATTAGCTTTTACCTGCGACTTCGTACGCACTTAACCCGTTTTTTCCCGTTCCCATATAGTCTATAGCCTTCCTTATGAATGTGGCTATCATTTATAAAATAATTTTCCAAATCCGACTGGCAGGTCCAGCGATTAGCGCGTTCAAAGAAACAAACACTTCAGCTTCATTATATTAGTACTAGCACTTCGCCCGCGACTTCGTCCGCGCGGATTTAGTAGGTACTCCACAAACTTCAACGCCCCCTCAAACCCTTTTTAAAGGTAAGTTTTGGAAAATTAAGAACTACGATATCCATTCAACGGTCTCAGGATCAGCCTACTATCCACCCAGTTCACCCCGTTCACCCCGCCAGAGGTTGACTATGTAAACATTGTTAGATCTGTTTCAAATTTCCCACTTTTAGCTTGTTCATTCCAATTTCCACGTAAATTGAAGTAAGCAATAATGTCCTCCCCTGAAAAATTCATCAACCCTTTTCGCCCCTTATATTTGTTATTCTTAATTTTTTATCCAAAACATTAATGCCGTGCATTAAGTTTCTCCCCAGTTAGCTCAAACCGCAACATTTTTCTTACTTAGAGCATCGAAAAATCCAAATATTTGTTATTTTTCTTTTTTTATCCAAAACATTAATGCCGTGTTTCAGCTTCATCGGACTAAGCGTTAAGATTCTCCCCAGTTCGCTCAAACCGTAACATTTTTCTTACTTAGACCATTTTTATGCCCGTCGTAACTTTAAAACGAAAGGTCCGATTTGAGTAATTTGAAGTGTAGTTTACATGTACATTATCAACCTTAATTCTAAACAAACAAACTAACTAATCTTTACTCTTTATAATATTAGTTTAGATAGATTAGATATATAATCCTGATGATGTGTCTGTTTGAGTATTATTCGCAAATTATCGGCATTCGATTGAACTGAGTCTATAAAATAATCATTAAAATGTCTTGCTATCATTTTAGGAATATTAAATTTCATAGAATTGGTTACCTCCCAAGTTGCTTTAGACTTGTTAGTGCTAGTTCCTATAAAATAGCTGTTTTGAGCCCTTTGTGTTAATTTGATCACTTTTTAATATCTCTTTGAGAATTATTTGAAAGCCGCTTTTGTATCACTATTTCGCTTTATTCTGTATTGCTATAATAAAGTTCATAATAAAGATCAAATAAGTTCATTGAACTTTATAGAATTTACTGGTGATTGTGGAATACTGAGCATACAAATGATAAAAGCACTCAATACAATTGCAAAAGAACTTGGCCCAAAGGAAATAAATACTAAAAATATTCTGCTTTTAATTTTCAAGATTAGAATCAAAATTTAGGATTCGTTGAATCTCGTGAGTTTGGAGGAATTACGTTACCCAAAAAATTGGGGCGTTTTTCAATTCTATTAGATTAAAACTCCTTTAATTGTATTAGAAGTTTCAACTACCATTACCGAAGTTAATGCAATTATCAATGTCTTCAGAACTGTTCAAAACATTATGCGCGCGTGGATTTCCTTAGCAGAGTTATTTTAGAAATGTATTTATTATACTCTTCAAAGATCTTATACTTACAATCATCAACAAATATATTTCGAAAAAGATTATTACAGGATTTTATGTTGATAAAAAACTCTATGGCCCATAACTCATTAATAGGTACCAACTCTTAACATCTTACACACGTGATAACTTTTAAACGAAATATCCGATTGAGATGAAACAAAAAGTATTTTACTTCTACATAAATACTCTTGATAACATAATGCTTAATTTCGATAAAGATTAATATTACGATACGTATTTAACGTAGTTTTTTTTCTTTAGACGATTTAATAATTATTTTGAACACAAAATGGGTTATTGTGATTAAACCATGATAGCTAGATATATGTTCTCGCGGACTTTTTTGTAGGTCTTAATGGGATCTTCTAACCCGTAGTACATCATTTTGTTCTTTTGTCAATAGTTTTTGCAGCGCACGCAAAAAAAGGTTTTTGATTTTACACCTTGTGTTACGAAATAGCAATTTTATTACGGATCCCTAATTTTGAAAAAAAAAAATTTTGCCTATAGCCTTCCTCAATAAATGGACTACCCAACACTGAAAGAATCATTCAAATCGGACCAGTAATTCCAGAGATTAGCGCGTTCAAACAAACAAACAAACAAACAAACAAACTCTNTTTTGCCTATAGCCTTCCTCAATAAATGGACTACCCAACACTGAAAGAATCATTCAAATCGGACCAGTAATTCCAGAGATTAGCGCGTTCAAACAAACAAACAAACAAACAAACTCTTCAGCTTTATAATATTAGTATTGATTAGCATATAGATAGGATACATTAGGTGAGCATAGTTCACCAAAATTATAACTTATGAGATTATTTTCATTCAAAAGTTAAACCGCTCACCATGTCTTTGTTTTCTGGGCTATACCGATATGAGGTTTAACCAAGTGTCAGACTGTCTGCCCTTTTGACGACTTGAAAAATAACTGATGACGCGATTAGTGTGGACACCTACTGAACCCAACTCGTTTATCTAATTTAATATTAAATTATCACCATTAACTCGCAAAATAAAAGAAGACCGTTGAGCTTCTTATAGTGGGTCCACATCATGATACAGACTTGTATGCGCAGACTTTGAACTCTAAATAAAAAAATCTGTCACACCGACATTTGTCTGCAATGCTCGGAGTTTCTTTGTGTGATCGAATCGGGAATGATGATATCCGCAAGAGAACCAAGGTTACCGACATAGCCCGAAGGATCACCAAACTGAAGCGGCAAGGGCAGGGCACATTGCTCGCAGAACAGATGGTCGATGGGGCCGAAAAGTTGTGGAGTGGCGTCCGCGTATCGGAAGACGTAGCGTTGGAAGGCCTCCCACAAGGTGGACCGATGACTCCAGGTCATCAGGATGTCGTCAGGATGCGATATGCTCAGGACCGGTTATTTTGGCGACACCTGAGGGAGGCCTATGTCCAGCAGTGGACGTCTTTCGACTGATATGATGATGATGATCACACCGACATTTGTATGCACAGACTTAGTTGCACAGTCAAATGTTGGTGTGATAGACATTTTTAATTCAGAGTTCAAAGTCGGCGCAGACAAAAGTTTGTGTCGTGTAGACGGCCCATTAGCTTCTGTTGACGTTGTTATGTACTTGCCGTAGGTACCTAGTTAGCTTGCTTTTTTAAATATAATTTATCGTTTGGTAGCTAACAACAAACGAGAACTGAGCTTCTAGACAAGTGAAATTCTGCCAGCGGTAGTGTGGCGAAGGCGATTGTCAAAACGTCACAAATATATGGGATTAGAGTAGAGTAGAGTAAGGACTCCATATTCCGCACTTAGACTCCGATTCAGTCTGTGGTGTGTAGGTGTTCTGGCTAAGTTAGCTGATCTAGCTCCGCCCAGAAGCACAGAATTTACCTGGGAGCTTCACAGGCTTCGCGGAGCGACCTCACCGTTCCGAGGATTTGTTCACGTTGGATAGCCAAGGCCTCGCATTCCAGGATAACGTGGGCAGCTGTTTCTTCGGCATCAAAGCAGCCCCTGCTAAGTGGACTGTCCGTGGCGCCTATGTTAAAGAGATGATTGTTAAGGGGGCAATGGCCCGTAATATATGGCATTGCCAAACGCTATCAAAATATCAGTTGATAAATCTGTTATAGGTACATATTTTGGAATTTTGACAGTCGCATTTGCTAAAAGAATGCACTTTGTCTCAAGCCCCTGAATCATGTCGGAATTCTGTAAAACATTAGAGAGTCCAAGCGTTTCTAACAGCAGGTTTTCAGCACATATCCCTACAGCATAAGGTCTAAACTTGATTAAAAATGTACAGAGACACCTCTCGTCTAGGTACAGCGAAAAGTTAAAGCGCTTTTATATTTCAAAAGCGAGGCAGTGGGCCTAACGTTTGTAGTAACAGAATTATGGATCTCCTGTAAGGCTTTGAGTGCAGCTCGTCCCGGATTTTCATTTCACCTGATAAACTGCTTTTAAGGCTGAGTTGAGTTAACGTTTAGTAGTTTGGTAAGTCGAATATTATAATATCAATATGTCTAGCCTTTTTCCAGTCTAGCTGAATCCAGCTGAGTAACAGCATTTTACTTGGAGTGACTGCTTCTCTGACTGCCATAACCCATTAACTGGGTAACACGGTACTCCTTGGCAAGACTGGTGTCAGATTTACGGGCTTCTGACTCTTCACTTGGTAGATCTATCCGAAGTCCTGAAAAAAACAAATTGGTTCTGGAGTGGCGATCGCGTACCGGAAGACAAAGCGTTAGAGGGCCTCCCACAAAGTGGACCGATGACCTCGTAAAGGTGGGAATCTGCTAAATGCGTGACGCATAGGACCAGTCGATGTGGCGACACTTCGGGGAGGCCTTTGCACAGCAGTATACATCTTTTCTCTAAAATGCTGATGATGATTGCAATTGGAAGAAAAAAAACCATAGGGCTGCAGCCCTATACGATGCTGAGTGATGACATTAAGGTATGATGCACTGGTCAAATATCGTTACCAATGGAGGATCTTGAAAAAGTTTAGTCGAGCTCACTCGTTTGATGAGCAAATGATTAGGGGTGAGAAGGAGGAAGGAGACCAAAAGTCCAGTGCCATTGATTTCACATTCCATACCTAGGTATACCTCCCTAGTAACCAACTGACAAGCACTCATATTCTTCCTTTGTTAGATAAAAAGAAAAAAATCTGCTACCGAACAGAAACCATAATAAAACCCCGAGGGTTAAACTGTGCTAGACAAAGGATAATAGGCTCGCCCCTATCGTATTGGGAACTAATAATGATATCGGTAAACTATAACTAGGTAACAATATAGAGGTACAGTCACAAGCATAGATATGTTACAGTTGGGTACGCGAAATTAAAAGCGATTTTTTCAAAAGCCTTGAGCCTAGATGTGGTTTTACGAAGTTAGTATTTTCAAAACCGAAATATTAAGAAATTGTTTTTTCTTCAAAGTTATAATTATTACCAGCTTTAGTCTGTCAGCGGCTTCGCCCACATAAGAGTCGGAAATAAAACCAAGAGAACGTAGGTGTTAAGATAAATGTCCTTATCCGGGATTGGGTCTATCTGTGTTCCAATTTTTAATCAAATCCTTGTGACACATAATTGACGAACATCCTGACTTTTATATTTATAATTGACTAGCTTCTGCCAGCGGCGTGCCCGCTTCAGAGTTGGAATTAATAATCAAAAAGGAAAATCTCTCAGGATACTATGTCCTAATCCAGGACATAACTAGACGTTTCATCCAAATCCCTTCAGCCGCTACGACGTGAAAAGGTAACAAACAGGCAGACAGAGTTGCTTTTGCATTTATAGATTAAAATTAATGTGGATATTTATAATACTAGGTTTTGCCCGCGACTTCGTACGCGCATATCCCGTTTTTTTCCCATTCCCGTATAACCTATAGCCTTCCTCATGAATGTGGCTATGATATACAAAAATAAATTTCCAAATCCGACTGGTAGTTCCAGAGATTAGCGCATCCAAACAAACAAACAAACTCTGCAGCTTTATTATATTAGTATAGATAGATATACATACATATTAAGTGTAGAAGTATAGATAATAAAATAATATTAGAATTATGAATTCTAGTAGGATTTTGCGAGAAAATTGGTATTGATTTTTGAGTAATTGTATGGTATTTAAGCCGGTGACTGTACTTATAGTAATAGGAGGTAGCTACTATTTCAATCGATAGAACGTTACCTTGTCTCATTGACAGCTGTACGACAAAAAAGTATTTCCTAGGCAGCTTAAGTATTGATTGTTACGGTACTTACTATGGTATCTGAAGATGAAAAAAACATGAAAAATTACCGTTAGTTTCACAAGTTTTTCTAATATTTATTTGGTCCAAAGCTAATATAATATGTAGTTAACTACCGATTGTGTATCGTATGCATACGAGGAGCTCCTTGCTAAATAATAATTTCCGATCTTCAAGGTTAGGCAATGGTTGCCGAGGTCAGTACTTGAATGACTATCTAAAGATTCCTCCTTGCATCGGAAAGCACGTTAAGTTGTTGGGCCTCGATGTCATTTGAACATTTTTGGCAGTCGTAACGGGTAGTCAGAAGCCAGAGACTCGAACCAAGGGCATGGGGTACCGTGTTACCCCGTAAGGTACCTACTAGGTTGTGAAGAATTTAGTGCAAGTACCTACTCAGCTGATGATCGATGTCAGTCAGTAGACAGAATATCTGAAACTGGGTTTAAAATAATAATTATATCATTTTTTTGCATAAAATGTGGTACAAATAGATGTTGCAATAATATATTTAGTGCAAAGACACATCCCGCTATTTAGTGATAGCATGCAAATATTAAATCTTTTAACTAGTTTTGGTGTCACTAATGGTCGGTCTCTATAACGTATCTACCTTTGACCAACTGTCAAATTGGCTACCAAAAGTAGCTCAGTTATTGAAACCGGCCGTAAAACAGTAACACCCAATAGTTAATAGGTTATTTTTTTTTGTTTATTTAAGGCGTTTCTGTTTTTTATAATGCCAATAAACACAATTTTCTTTCTTTCTTTCAAATAATAACAGTTTCAGCTTCCAATAATTGAGTGCTACAGAAAATAACAATTTATAATTATCAAAACAATTCCAATCCTACTAATATTATAAATGCGAGAGTTTGTTTGTTTCATGTCAGATCTTGATGAAGTTTGCTTGCCGAGAGGTATCGTGATATATCGTGATCCCAGTTACTTGGTTGTGGAGATCAGATAAGCAGTAGCTCCTAATCAGCTAGAACCGTTTAGACTGGAAGCCGATCCAAGCATATTTGGGAGAAGGCTCGGCAGGCAGAACTTCCGATTGTGTATGAACGAACGCATATAACTAAATAGGAGTAGACAGAAACAATGCACTTACGTGCTACGGAGTTACCAACGGTGCTACAGTGCAACGAACCATCATACGTAGCTATCGACCATATCGACGTTTTGAAAGTGGAACGTGTAGCTTCATATTTTTAACAAATTATTTCCCTTCATTTTTATTTGTAAATGATTTAGTTGAAGTAACTGCATGAGTTTTGAGTTCAAAACTTATTTTGCTTTGTCCGTGTTCATAATTATGTACTTGTTCATTCGTAACAAATAAGTGATATAATAAAGGTTGAACTGATACCTAATAAGCTCTAAGATAGTTGAAATAGTTTTCCGCCCATTTGATATCGTTAATTAAACCAGTTCTTATCCATCCATCACTCGTCTTTGTCTTTATATAGTTGGGTTTCCTTGTATTTACAAATAATTGTGTAGGTATTGGTACATACTTAAATACCTAATATCCACGTTAAAACTTCACTTACACTTTCTTAATCTTCAATTAAACTTCACAATCCTCCAAAGCGCACTTAGAACCTGGTTATTCTCTTAGAAGTTGTTATTCTCAGTTTCTCACTTAATTTTCGTCCCTATGAAACTGTCCATGAATACAAAATATACATGAATAAGAACGTTAGTATACGTTCAACGTGGATGCAACGAGAGGCGGCATGGTGGCTCGTTGCGCACGTTCTCCGCCCTACAATGATACTCGGAGCGTGGCCTGGAACTAGCAAATTTAAATCTAACGGACTATACACATTTTGTACAGAAACGTGGGAAAAATACTGACGCGCGGAAAACACAACCGTTTTGGTCGAGCTGCAGGTTTAATCAAACCAATATGGGGGCAACTAGGCTTCTAACTTTCAAATTAAATAAACCAATGTTACCAAAATCTTTATAAACGCCACAAATAAGAACTGAAAGCAAACCCCTTCAAAACCACTCCATTATTTATTCATTAGGTTCAATGTAATCAAGAAACTTCCCACTGAATGCCCCAATTTCGTCGAAATTTCACGAAAGAGCCGAACCACAACCGCGAATCTGCAATTATTTAATCGTTTTCGAGGTGTTGCTCCACGGAAACTGTGGATTTATAGCAATATAGGCGATCCCTCGTGTAATCCAACTAGTTCGTTATACATTGGAGTTTGGTAATGGAATAGTAAATGGTTGGAGTTCATGCCACAAGTAATGGATGTGACGCAAGTCGGGAGGGGCGTTGTACATGGAGGAAGTAGTAGGAGGTCATCGTATGGGGTGCCCCGGGCGCGATACCGTTCGGGGAAGAGTGATCATCCACGGCGAGTGAGGGCAAACTGGGAGAATTTCCCAGAAATAATCAAAAATTTAACGCCTTAGTGCCTTCGTTAACTGAATGATTCAAGGCCATTTTATGAACCTTTATTAATCGGATCAAGCGGTTATTGATGCACAACAAAATGTTGGCCTTTTAAAGGTTTCTTGTGTTTGAAATCAAATGAAAGTTATACCAACATATTGTACTTAACTAACACAGTAGAACTGAAAAATCTTACTATTTTATCTTGTGTACAGCGCGATATTTGCTTCCTTACTTTGCGTTATAAAGGCAATACAATGTTTCACAAAATCGAAAAAAAAACTCTAAAATTCTACACGTTCAAATTCAAAATCAATATCACACACCGCACATCAGATATCAAAAAAGACGAAAAGCTCAACGTCTGATTTATTGGAAAAGTGGAAAACGTAACTGAGAGCTTGCAACCCTCGGAGGCACCGGGCCAATTTCACTTCGCCGCTCAGTCTACGCTGACACGTTGGTGGAGACACATCGCGGCCGAGCTGTCCCAAAATATATTACTTTATTACTATACAAAACGCGAGTGAGTGCTTGTGAACTTATACCAACTTTAAGTGCCCGTTACACCAGACCCTGCCCACAAGAGCTGTCCAGCCAAGGTCATCCATCAGCAATTTGACACCTGTTGTGTGGATATACTATATGTATGTAATTTCATATGTAATAAAATAAACAGTAGTATTGTGTAACATTGTAAGTATTGGCTTATGTTGATGTGGACTTGATTTGCGGACGTTAATTGACTAATTAATTACGTGATACCTCGGTTACGTGGCAATTAGTTGATTAATGTTTAACCTGAGTCTTGTAGTAAGTATTATTGGAGCTTTAGAGTTATGATTGGTTTATTGAGACGTCGTTTTAATGTTTTTTTTTTCTGTAGATAGATGTTTTATTTTATTCTCTTTCGGGTTTTGATAATATGATAATTAAGTGACCTTGTAACTGCTTTCGAAACTGTTTTAAGTCCTATTATTACGGATTTAATAGTTATATCGATTTATCATTTATTATGGGACAGTAGTGTTAGTTCAATGAATATATCTATAACTTTATAGGTATAGGAAATATAGTTTCTACTACAGTTTAAACTTCATGATTACGGGATTGGCAAAGACATTTCACCGTTATTCTAAATTTTAAAAGGAGACTGTCTTCTCTTACCTTTCTTTTAAATCCTTATTGATGTCAAGACTATAATCATACGTTTTAAAAACAGTTCATTCACAGCTAAACATTATTTTGAATGATTTATGGAAAACAGAAGCGTTAAAAATAGTATGTAGCAACCAGCCAGGTCACGCGAATCATAATTCACATTCCCTACTCCTGCCAAAAGTTACATAACATCATCTAAATTGCCCTCAAATCCTCATGTTTATAACAAACACGTCACACAACTCATGTAGCAGAAAACAAACAAACAGAAATACATATTTTAAAGTGGCAATTGGTGTATCCTGCACAGTTGGTCGAGCCAGCGCTGGCCCGGCGGAAGCGTCGGGTTCATTCAAATAATTCAATTAAATCCCGTGTTGAGCTCAGGGCAGTCTCACTTCATACTGCTTCGGAATAAGGATGCCTAAACGCTCTTGTTTTAAATGCTCGGTAATTATTCTATGAAAGCGAGCTAGCTGTTTAAGCGACTGCCGAGTAAGAGCGTTCGATTCTTGGGTCGGACAAAATTGTGGTGGCTTTTTCTAACTTCCAGTTACCGCCACAATACCGTCTTCAAGCTAAAGTGGCGAATTATTGGTTCTTCATACCACGGTTATCAGCAAAAAACTTTCTATTGATCTGTCTAAGCAGTACCTATAATGTATCATCAATGGATTCCGAGTTTTAAAAAAAACTATCACTGTTAAGCTTCCTTGATTTCTATGATATTCAACGTTGCTTTTTCGTGTGTAGTTGTAAATGTGATTTCCTTAGTTATCAGCATTATAGCTTGAAGATGGCAGTACAGGAAACCCTTTGTTCGAAAGAAGGTACTAGTTTGTATATGAATCTGGAAAAACCTAATGCTGACAACATTAGGGCATCTCCAGTTGCCATTTTGTGGAATCATTTTTATCTTAAAGATTGAGTTGTAACAATGTCAGTAATTTGCTTGTACAAACATCTTTTCTGCGTCAAAATTATGAATAGTATTTTTACATTTTTGAATGACAACTATTCTGCTTGTTATTCCTTCAAGAAAATAAGATTTGAAGAAGCTACACATTTTTACTTCGTACATCAGCACAATGCTTCGATAGGCCAATACATTAATTGCGCAAGGGGTCAACTAATGAATAAAACAGACCATATAAGGGGTAAAGCTATCATTCTTTCTAACCTTTTAGGTCGTTAAGGGCAAGTAAAGTGATTAGTCGCAGTTTCTATTCTAACTGGTTGATTTTATATTGCTGTTAGCTTGAGAACTCGGTTGACGACAGGCTTGTCATTTCTTTTTCTTTTTATCTCTTTTATCTTATGCCATGTTGCATGGTGCAGCGCGTTTGTCTATGACTACCTAGAATTTTAAAATTTGGGCTTTCTTCTTTTCTTCACATCCATTTTTTTCCTTTCCCATCCATTAATCTTTTTTTTTCATCTTTCTTTTTGTTAATTTCATACTTGATTGAAGCTTTTTCACTTGATGACATAACTGAAAATCCATTTTACGTCTTTCTTCCCGAAACCAAGACTACATTACCGTAACAATCGGATTCAAAGCCATTTTAATGTATTTCGTTATGAGATAACCTTATTTACTGTATTTCTATTTTTACATTTTTATCTACTTTGTTTGATACGTGTTCCATCTCTTTACTTTTTGTATTTGTTTTAACTTTAATGCCTGATTGAAAATCGTCATCTGTCTTTATTGGATTGTCTTCTATGGGGACACTAAAATATATTCCATTAATACTATAGTACTTATCATCTACATACATTACATTATTCGTTTTCTTTGACATGTCTCTTCTCTTAATGTTAAGATTTGGGAGCTAGTAAGTCTTCTTAGAAATAATTAGAAGCTTGCATAAGTTTCCCTGCACTTAACATTAGCGCTGTCGTCAGTACTCGTCAGTAAACTATAGGAACGATACACGTCTATCTTGATGTAGCATTCTCCTACTACTTTTGATGCCTTCCAAAATCTGAAGCTTGGTCATCAACTTGAAATATATCTTCTTTACTTTTATCAGTTGGAGAAGCTCAGCAGCAATCATTTCTTCATAATTACGAAGAACAACGATACTATAATAAATTCCGTACTTGTTGTTTCTTCTGTTAATTTACGCGTTATCCTCAGCAATTTCGGGAAACGGGTAGTAGTGTAGTACACAAAGCACAGGTTAATTTACAAGGCAATCTACTAATGGAGTACTTAGCTACTCTATTCCGAAAAGAAGATTTTCCTCGCGGATTTACAGGTTCCCGAAAATGTTTTCTTAGCCACTGATAAATCGATTCCATTAATGAAAGCCAACTTCAATAAATTCCGCGTTCGGTTCGCCGCTATTGAAAATAAGGTTTTCTAAGAGAAAAAATCTTTCAAAAAACTTTTATGCTATTTATTGAATCCTTGAAAAGAAAATTGTGTGTATTCGTTACGTATCCTTATAAAATAAAGTTTTATAACTTTTGAAAACAACGTTGTTTTTCCAAAAAATATGAGAAGCACTTCAAGTAGGTAGTAACTGTAATCGATAGGTAGGTAGAATCTAGAACAAAAACAATGAATTTATCAAAACGCTAACATAATAAAACACGGTGGATAAATATTATCGACAGTGTCCCAACACTAAGCCTACACGCGGTTAGGACGTGAGTCTAGCTCACACGCTCTGACGTTGACAGAAATGCATCATCACTTCGTAAATTCGTAACAGATAGATAGATAGAACATGGCACATTTAGGGCTATTGGAAGACTTTTGAGGAGCCCCGGTCTTTTGTAATATTAAGCCAATCTTTTTAATATTAATTCATTTTTTTCTTGACCTATTCTCTTTCTGACCTAAAGTGGATAAAAACAGCATTTTTGAAATCCAAAGTGTATAAAATATAGGTATAGATACATTGTTTTTCAACTTCTAAAGCTCTTCCAAAATATGACCACTTTTGTGAATATAGCCCATTTCTACTTGCTTATTATTTCTACACTGTATCTTAGTATGTCTTTGAAAATCTTCCTGATTCCTGATCTTTGGTAAGTGTACGAGAGTGCTAAAGCCAACTTGCAAAGGCCCCGTTACACATTTCTAATGGAATGGGGCACCAACCGACGATTATCCCCTACACTTTATTATAACAATCTTCCGCATTCTCTACGACATAGCCATATTGAGTACCTAATCAGCATTGCGGTCAGAAACAATAAACAATATAACGAGTAGGTAGCCAAAGTATTTGCGCAAACAAATCATTATCACTCCGCTGTTCTATATTGTATTGTAGGAGCTCGGTCCTTCGGGTATAGTCTGACAAGTTCGCGTGACACGTAAATTAACTTTAAAACTTAAACTTTCATGGGCATTCGTTTTTGTAGCAGTAAATAAAAAAGGTTTTATTGATTATCAAGCAGTAAGTATTACAGAATGTCAAAGGAATAATTTATGACTTACAATAAACATTTTTGGTTGGATTCATGAAACGATGGATGGATTGTCTGAAAAATTATAGATGAAAGCTTTTGCCTCTTAATATCAAACCATTTAAATGTTATGGATTAATATCATGAAACCAAAATCGTGGTGATTTTGGTTTTATTCCATTCCACCCGGGTTTGATTGAATAATTTGAACAAGAAGCGGTAATTGTGACTTAACCATAATAGTTAGACATACCTATACTCTCGCAGACGATTTTATAGGTAATAATAAGTACCTTATAGTAATAATAAGTACCTTAGAAATTAAGTCATTCTCGATCAGAAAAGTATCAGTTTCAAATCCAGAGTGGAGATTTCTCACGATTTGCAGTTTTTGGTACCGAGTTCAAAATTAAAAAGAAGTTCGATAAAAAAGCCGTTGCAAATTAGCTCAACAACATCCCATTTCAAAGAATATACTCAATTAACAGTCACCCTTTTATATCTTCCTACAAAGGCAGAATAACTCAATATAATAATTGTGCACCCCAGAATGGGGTTGACTGTCTGGCGTCCCCTTCCTCATAATTAAATGAAAATGCAGTTATAATTATTTTCGAAAAACAAACCTACCCTTAACAGACTCGTTGCTAAAAGATGCATATTCAGGTTAAAATAATGAACGTAGACTTTAAAAGAAAGAAATAAACTTAAGTTGATATTGAAAAAGATTTTATCCTACTTGTCTGTGGTTAAAAATAATTAGAATTACTATGGTGCTGTTTAATTCAACTGTTGTTGTTTTGCATTTAACTGTAAGACGTATTGTTTGGTTTAAAGTCATTCATTATACAAAATGTTTTGACGGTGTTGTAACGTGCATCTTTTTCTATGCAATAATATTAAAATCACTCTTATGCCAAATTGTTTTGGTCAATGTTTCTCTCTATAGTAAGACCGATGGTTGTTTTATCTTTTTTCTATTGTACTCTTTTACCTAAGTATTCCAAAAATTCGTAAGATTCAGAACCCTTATTTGATCACTAGGGTGTTTGTGTGTCTGTCACCGCCAGTTTTCTCAGAATCTACTAAGCCGACTCTGTTGAAATTTAGTAGTAGTGACCCAAATGCAGACGCGTTACGTAAATACATACATACATACATTTTGAGTACGCGGTCATTTAAGGGGGACAAACTAGAATATTTTGAAAAAAGTTTTTTGTACCGTGTGACATATCAAATGATTTGCTTATTGTGAGCGTTTTTAATTATATTTTTTTCATAATTTTAAAATAAATAGTTTTGAGGTTTTTCAAGAAATAAGACGAAAAATTACCATGACCTTTACCTCCGCACCTACTAAGCCTAAAACTTTGAAAAAAAAATGCAGATAATATTTCTTTACCCATAGATTACAGGAAAACCTATAAGAAGTCTACAGTGTTAAAATACCACGTTACAAAAGAAAATTCGTTCGGAACCCTTTGCACGCAAGTGCGACTCGCACTTGGCCAGGTTTTTTCTCTAGTCTAGTCTATATAGTGAGCTAACACCATATTATATTTAAAAATAACAAACACATAACATCATGGCAATTTTCCTGAAAGGAATAGGCTGAGGTGCATCTTTTAGTATACCCGAATTTGGCCAGTTATGTCTTAGGTCCCATTTAACCTTTTGAACGCCATTGTCACATACATATATGAGACCAACGAAAGCACGGTGAATTTGAGGCTTTGCGTCAGTGGTACGCCGATGCGTTTATGCTCTGGCGTTCAAACGGTTAATAGCGATTGAGCCTATTGCTATTATATTATTATAATGACCGGGCCAAGTCCAGACTTCGGGCAGCACCTACAGATTTTTTTCAAAACATTCTTGAAATACCATTAATATACCCTATGAATATGAAGGTATATGTATACTCCCCCGACCGAATTTCGAACAGGAGATATTATAGTGCACTAGTGTGTGAGCAAACACAGGTGCACTCTCCATTCCCTTATTCTCATAGTCCGATGGGACGGCAATCCGACACGACCGGAGAGAGATCAGGCGCAGGACCAACGGCTTTACGTGCTTTTCAAGGCACGGGGGTGGCACACCACCAACATCCAAACTCCAAAACTCCACACTTTAAATTATAGACTTGATTAATCAGGCCTACAATGCGAATAATAAAACCTGAATTATCTCTTAATACAACATAATTATTATTAAAGTATCTCACCCATCAAAATCTTCAAGCTTACGTAGGGACTTAAGACATCTAATTCAATGTTCAAATTTATTATTTAACGTAACCAGGTGGTCCCTTAACTTTGACTAAAGTACATTTATCTTGGTACTCGGAGTTTTAAATAAGATGATAATTGTCTTAAGCTTCTGTTAATAAAATTACTCATACAACTTTGTAATTTAGAGCGCTCAAATGGTATGAATAATGGTTTTTGTTTTAAAAGAATAAGTAAGTACTTAGCATTTTCGAGAGATGACAGATTTTCTTGAAATGTTTCAGAACTTTTTTAAAGTTTACTTACAATAGTAGGCATGTGAGATAGATTGTTACCTACCTTGACAGCTTCAAATATAAAGGAGATTTAATAAGGCTTGAAAACGGATTTCAATCCATCTGTTTACCTTTTCGCAACTATACTCCCGATAACCGAGTAACTTGAGCTTCTTGGTGTAACGATAACATCTACCCTCAATTTTGGTCCTTTCATAGAGGCAAAGGCTCAAGTGGCTGCCAAAAAGTTGAAGATCCTGGCAAAGGTGAGACGGTAATTCACGCCGGAATAGCTGCTCAAACTTTATTAAGCACAAATTCGATCGTGTATGGAGTACTGCTCTCATTTTGGGACGGATCTGCCAGATACCAGCTTGATCCTCTCGAGACAATTGAGAAACGAGCCAAGAGGATCATCAGCAATGATAGGCTCGTCGAGTCGAAACTCCAAGGGATTGAGTTTACTATCGGTTGCATTTTGGGGAGTGTGCGAAAGAATTGCATAGTTCAATTCCGCCAAGCCCGTTTCATCATCGGACCACAAGACGTACAGCGATACGCCACCGGTAGGTACAGGGTGGACATTCACCCACACGCACAAAACGTTTTGGGAACACATTCATTGTGCGCACAGCTAAGGAGTGGAATTCCCTGCCAGAGTCTGTGTTTTCTGATAACTACAACCTTAAAGACTCCCAGTCTTTAAATCAAGAGTGAATAGGTTACTTATAGGCAAGCGTGCTCCATCTTCGACCACTACCACTACTATCGAACTAATAAATGGGTTACCCCTCGGCAACACTGGTGCTAGAAACAGAGGTATCTGACACTAGTATGCCGGCGACACTGCTGTCAGATACCCCTCGGCAACACTGGTGTCAGATACACCTCGGCAACACTGGTGTCAGATACCCCTCGGTAACACTGGTGTCAGGTACCCCTCGGCAACACTGGTGTCAGATACCCCTCGGCAACACTGCTGTCAGATACCCCTCGGCAACACTGGTGTCAGATACCCCTCGGCAACACTGCTGTCAGACATCCCTCGGCAACACTGGTGTCAAATTTTTTGAAGTCTGACTACACGTAATTACTATCAAAGATCCACAATTACAGACGGGATTAATAGGTTTGTTATTCCGGATGGTAAATCATTAAATGCGTCCCAGACTTACTGTCTAAAACCCACCCACCTTTCCTCCAAATGCCCTTTGTGTTCCAGGGCCGCGGTAATTAGTTTGAACAATTCCGCAACCCTGGCAGGCATCGAAGAAACGACGATACATTTATGTGCGCATAACTCTCGACAAAATATACTGAACAGCTGTTTTTTTGCGATTTCGGGTTGATCCCATAGTGAAAGTTGTTCGTAATAATGAGTACAATGACCCCTTTCCAGGTTTGCGTTTATTCTTTTACACCAAGTGTCGGCAAAAGGAATGTGTATATCGCAGCAAAACAGCTTACTTAATCAACCGTTTCATTGGTTGCCTAGCCTTTTCATTTCAATGTCGCTGATTAAACGGCGCAGTTCAATAAAAAGGCTAGGCTTTGAATGAAACGGCTGATTAAGCTATTGGGCTGCGATACATATTTATATTGATAGACACTAGACGAAGTATGGTGTGAAATCAATTTCAATTTTATAACATTTAGTATTAAAATAACAGTAGGATATCTAAGAGTACCTAATAAAAATTAAGTTCTAAAATAACAGGAAATGCCACAAAAAAAAACAGTTATGGTTTTTCCTTATACATAAAACATAACAAAACATAGTAAGGTAAAATGCAGTTCCAATATAACAAGAAATACAACAGACATGGCAATAGTAACGGCTTACCAGAAGCTTGACAATATACCGTGTTTTTTGTTTCTTTGTAAAAACAATCCCTGGAACAGGTATTATTCTCACGATACCAGCTTCTCTAACAGATTTTTTCCGTTAATCTGTTGTCCGATTAATTAATTACTACGAGTTTCAATGCGCAGTGATCATATCTGTTTTTATAACATAATTGAAAGAAGAGTCCGAATGATTGTTTATTTATTTATGATGAATTATTATTTAATTATTGATTTTAAATTTATAAATCAATATATAAACATTAAATAATATAAATAATCAGTGTAGTTATTGTATAATAATATGTCAAACTAACTAAATATAACAGGCTTGAGTCAAATACTGTCCAAAAGACGTGATCCGAGCACAGAAACAAAGAACAAAACATAGGAAAGGCAAGGAAACTGGGACGGAGCAGCCCGCACCATTGGAGATCCCAGCCAAATCCTGAAAATACCAAATGTCAACTAGTTTTTCTTGTTTTACCCATATAGTTAAAGCAAGGTACGCAGTTTATTACGGCGGTGGTTGTGAAGCCCCTGATAAACCCAAAACTTATGTTATTGTTGAGTCTGTTTTATTGGATCGCAGTTTTTGTTTTGACAAACGATTTTACCACTGTTTAGTGCGAGGCTTTATGTTTATATACGGGGTAGAGTTGCGTTCCTATGTGCGGAAATAGTTTTACAAAGACAGGGTTGTCGATAGATCAGTTGCGTATTGCTAAAAAATCTGAATACACTAAAAGTATCTTTCTAACAAAACTGAACGTGAACCGCGTTCGTTCATTATTGTTATGAAATTTTGACTCTGACAGCTCTTAAACGCATAAACAAAAGTGTTTGCGCAAACACAGTTGCACTAACTGTTCCTTTGAGAAGAAGAAGAAATGAGGCACCAACGGCTTTACGTGCTTTCCGAGGCTTGGGGGGATCACACCACCAACTTCCAAACTCCGGGCTGTTTTTGAGATATTCCTAACGGAAAAACCCAATGACACTTGCAGGTAGTACTGAGACGTCAGATCCAGGTTCCTTTTTGTGTTTTGCGTCATTAGTTAAGTTAACGACAACGACACGTTGACGATCGTAAGGGAGAGGCCACACGATGCAGTGCGTCACCGGCGCGGCGCTCGAGCGGTGCCGCTGCGTAATACATACAAATTGGCTATGGTATACCACACGGTGCGGTGCGTCGCCGCGCCGCACGCTCACCGGACCAAGACGAGGGGGGAGGGTGTATACGCCGCAGCCGTTGCCCAAAGGTACCGTAACATTGTTGCGACGCCGCGTACTATGTGTGCACGCTGATACGGGAAAATGGTTGCGGTGCGGCGGCGCGCCTCCGCAACGCACCGCACCGCATCGTATGGCCTCTAGAGCCCTAAGTCACATTTTCAACGTGACCTCTTCTTTCTAGTGGCGCCAACTAGTGGCTTAAATTTTCCAGAAAACCCTCATTAGTCGTAATTATTTTAATTGTCTAAATACGAGACATCTCAGTTGCATAGATGCATCAAAGTCAAACAAGATACCTTTAAAACTTTGTAATCCATTTTAGTATAATAGTAAGCTTTGTCTTCGTAATTTTATGAAGAGTTCCAAGAAAATCAAGACAGAGCTCGCTTCAACTATATTCAGTACAACAATAATTCATCTGGTGAACTTGGAATTTACGAGCTCTACCTTCCGTCGACCGTATACCTATGTATACTACTATAGAAGTCCGTAGATCGTGGCCAGTAGTAGGTCAACTGTTCAGAAAACCGGGTAAGAAAGAAAATGTTTGATGCAAGTAGGCAAACTTTGAGGTAGAATAGACTCCCGAGCCTAAGGCCCCTGATGGAACCGAGAGTCTGCAATGACTAATGCGAGGTTTTTCAACATAAATGTGTTAAAAAACGTCATTAAAAAAAATTGTAATGAATTTATTTTTGTGAACCGCGCTCGTTTATTTTAAGGGTTGGCCAGCATTGCATGCCACATTGCATTACCGCACTAGTGCGAAATACATTTCTTTGCGAGCCTATAGAGTCAGTTTTCGAGTATGTCAAAAATTATTTAGCACTGTCTTTTTCCGGAATAATAACTAGTCCACCCCAGCCCACCTTCAGTGATAGTGTAGATTTGTATCAGTAAAAGATTTTTCTTAATCGGATCAGGACTGCCAGACAATACTTCCCACAATCAGATTGATTGATTGATTGATTGATTTGATTGATTGATCAGACATTTGTCTTGTAAAAATTGAAGGAGAACACAATTATCCTTTACAATAATCTGAATGTTTTAAAATATTCCTGGTTTATTGATTACACAAAGGCAAAGACCCAACTTTGTCCCCGAAAAATTCTATTTTTGGTTCACCTTTACGCCAGTCCCAAAATAAGCATATGACGGAAAATCAAAAGATGGTTGACCGGACAAATCTTCAAATAAATAACCTTTGTGTCGAAAAAGATTGAATCAGTATTTTAAGGAATACTAGTTGCCACCCGCGGCTCCGCCCGCTTGATTGTCGAAAATTATCACAAGGGAACATACTCCTGGGATAACAACTATTCTTTGTCCTTCTCGGGACTCGAAAAATCTTTAGGTATACCAAATTTCATCTAAATCGGTCCAGCCGTTTGCGCGTGAAGACGTAACAAAAATACACACACACTCACAAACTTTCGCCTTTATAATATTAGTGTGATAGTGTGATGTGATGATTGTTTCACATGAATGAAATTAAAAACGTAAAATACCAAGAATTACTATCGCTCCTAGCCTCGCCTTAGTTAGTTTTGTGCCTATGAAAATGGTTCAAGGGCCCACATTTTGCAAGACTTAAGCCTTTTGAACGCATAAACGCATCGGCGTACCCCCGACATCAAGCCACAAATTCGTTGGACTTTTTGTCACATATCCGTGACGTTTGACGTACAGAGCACGCGCTTGCTTGTCATGTATACCTACGTGACAATGGCGTTCAAAAGGTTAAAAAATCTGAATGTTCATGAAAAAGAATTCTATGGCATCTACATTATTTTTAAAGGAAAAAGACGTGTTCAATAACTTCAGGCAAAAACAAAATCTCTACAGTGAAACATGTCATACGTATACTTTAGCTGGAATACGATTTCTGCAGGTAGTTTTTTTAATACATCTCTTGAGCTATGTATACATAACTGTTAATCATAACAATGGTGTTAAACTATGATTCGTATAAAAAGGAGTAAAATAAAAGTAATCGCTCTCCTCTAAGCTTATTAATATCCACGGTCCACTTGCGCTGCTCCACTTAGCACTGGGCTAACTTTACAAATTTGCAGAATAATCTTGCACAACTACGAAAACGTAGTTAGCCCTGGCTAAAACTATATTTTTAGTGATTTCACTAGCCTCTCAAAAACAGTTATGTCAAAAATGTGTACACAAAGCCCTAGATATCTGTTAGCCCAAAGCTAAGCGGAGCAGCGCAAGTGGACCTAAGCTTAATAGTAGTAGTAGTAGAGGAGTACTACTTTTATTTTCAATAGACAGATACTAATTAAATAAATTGCTACAATATAAACGACAGGACACCTTATCTCTTGTGAGAAAGAAGATTTGCTCAGTGACAAGTAAACACGCTGATAAACAGCATCATAAAGTCAACAATAAGGAAATGAACATACTACAAATTCCTTATCGATTACTTCACAAAGACATTGTTCACGTAATTATCGAGGCCCATCTAACGGATACAATTCGACAGGTCGTGTTGGAAAGGATAATCAATATTATCAGGGGTGGCGCAACTGGGCCCTTATAACGAACTAAAAGGTTCCAACCCACAATTTATTACTTACCCATAGCCTCTTATATTTCTAGTTCAAGTTCAAAGGACTTGTCCCTCCTTCGACGATTAACGAAAAGCGAGTAGAGCAAGAAACTAGAAAGGAATTAGCGAACAACGAGAAGCGAGTGTATAGTTCCGATAGTTTTGTAGCTGGGCTATATAGCGAGTGTACGAGTTTATAATAAATGAGTGCACGCATATCCACACAAAATTAAAATCCTTTATTTCATATAGACCTGCCAATTGCACTTTTGAATTATCAAGGTCTGTCAGTCAAATAGATGTAGCTAGTTCTACCGAGAAGAGCAACTATTATCTTTGACAGTTTTTGTCGCTGCGACAAACTAGTGAAGAGAGAATTCTCGCCGGCATGTCAGAATGAGCATTGAACAGACAGCGATCAACTATTAATATAATATGTGTCTCTTTTATTCACACGGCATCTACATCTATTACATATCTCGAGACTTCTTGAGCGACAAAATAGTCGATAAATCGTCGCTTCCTTCGTCGGCAGTGAGACAAGTGCCTTATCCTATTAGTGTCTTTTGAGTTACGTAATCAATAAGACAGTACAAGAGACGTTCGAATTGTCGTAGAGAAAAGTACACAGCGGGCCGACATTGTTTTGTTTTCTTCTCTTATTAGGTACGGCGATAGCCGCAGTATTGTTAGTGGCTACTTGTTTCTGAGAAAAGTATTCGTCTTGATACTTCAAGGAGAAGTGTTATTATTTTATCAAGAAAGTAGGAACTACGAAGATTTTTAAACAAAACGATGGTTACCTGATAGTACCTATAGACTGAAAGTTATTTTCGTGTAATTAAATTTTCGCCAATGTTAGTGTTGAAAATTATCTCAGGAAAGGTAGCATCGGATAAAAAGCATGATATGATACGTCCATAAGGCCATGGTCTATATGTTACGGTAAATGTGATTACTTAAAATATTAATAATTACCGAACATTATTCATAATTACCTCATAATTTGATGAATGTGAATATAAAATTGAAATTTCACACTTTTAGTAGAAAATATTATTAATTCACTACTCTCGTCGGTAAAAGTAATAAATTAAATAAAACTCGAAGTTATTTGTCCAGTATTGGGTCTCAGGGCACCCTAACTCGGACAGGTTAGGTTAGAAAGGGATGTCGCCATTACCTTCGAGGTTATTTTTTTTTAAAACGGGCCTCCGTTGCCTACGACCACACTGTGTGGCAAAAGGGGGTATCTTCCCTCCCCCCATAAATCAGGTTTATGATGTCTGGTTTTAGTAATAAGTAGATATTCCATTTCAGAAAGATGCTTAGCGTACTTTATTTTCAAAAATTTTATTACGTTTATCTGTAGGTACTAAGGATTCATTATTAATAATCACCGATAAAAGTGATTAATTTCTTACTTTTACCTCGACTTTCGGTTATTATTATTAATATTCGTTAATAATTTTCAATTAATCACATTTACCGTAACATATACATATTTCATCAAAATTTTAACTTTAATCCGTTCAGCCGTTGAGACATAATTGATAAACAAATACCCAAAACACAAAGACTTTATTAGTAGGATGTTCTGGAAACAAAAAAAAAACAAAATTTAGGTCGAAAAGCAACGAACAAGGTACCACAATCCCAAAAACTCTTCATCAAATGTTAAATAGCAGCTTCAAGCTGTCTCAAAGAGGACCTGCCCAACAAAGAACTCCAAGTTGTTTGCGCAGTCTCTCTAGAATATATCTGCACTTGCTTTTTGTCTAAAACAACTCCAAGTTGTTTGCGCAGTCTTTCTAGAACATATCTGCATTTGGTGTTTGTCTAAAAAACTCCAAGTTGTTTGCGCAGCCTGTCTAGAACATATCTGCACTTGCTTTTTGTGTAAAACAACTCCAAGTTGTTTGCGCAGTCTTTCTAGAACATATCTGCCCTTGGTGTTTGTCTAAAACAACTCCAAGTTGTTTGCGCAGTCTTTCTAGAACACATCTGCCCTTGGTGTTTGTCTAAAACAACTCCAAGTTGTTTGCGTAGTCTTTCTAGAACACATCTGCCCTTGCTTTTTGTCTAAAACAACTCTAAGTTGTTTGCGCAGTCTCTCTAGAACATATCTGCACTTTCTTTTTGTCTAAAACAACTCCAAGTTGTTTGCGCAGTCTCTCTAGAACATATCTGCACTTGTTTTTTGTCTAAAATAACTCCAAGTTGTTTGCGCAGTCTTTCTAGAACATATCTGCCCTTGGTGTTTGTCTAAAACAACTCCAAGTTGTTTGCGCAGTCTTTCTAGAACACATCTGCCCTTGCTTTTTGTCTAAAACAACTCTAAGTTGTTTGCGCAGTCTCTCTAGAACATATCTGCACTTGTTTTTTGTCTAAAATAACTCCAAGTTGTTTGCGCAGTCTTTCTAGAACATATCTGCCCTTGGTGTTTGTCTAAAACAACTCCAAGTTGTTTGCGCAGTCTTTCTAGAACATATCTGCCCTTGCTTTTTGTCTAAAACAACTCCAAGTTGTTTGCGCAGTCTTTCTAGAACACATCTGCCCTTGCTTTTTGTCTAAAACAACTCTAAGTTGTTTGCGCAGTCTCTCTAGAACATATCTGCACTTGTTTTTTGTCTAAAATAACTCCAAGTTGTTTGCGCAGTCTTTCTAGAACATATCTGCCCTTGGTGTTTGTCTAAAACAACTCCAAGTTGTTTGCGCTGTCTTTATAGAACATATCTGCATTTGGTGTTTGTCTAAAACAACTCCAAGTTGTTTGCGCAGTCTCTCTAAAACATATCTGCACTTGCTTTTTGTCTAAAACAACTCCAAGTTGTCTAGCATTAACCTTTTTGAGTTATTTTTCAGAGGATCCTTTGTTTTAGAAAGTCAGTGAAATCTTTCGCTTCTGTCTTATCAAAATTTCCACACATAGGTACATATATTAAAGCACGTTCAGTGGTCTTCTTCTTCCTCTGTAAAAATCGAATTAAAGCGTTTATTTCCGACTGAAACGAAAAATACCGGATTGGCCTAGAGACTTATTTAATAAAACCGTCATACGACGGGTGACAATCTGAAAATCCGACAATTTTGTTAATTTATTTTATGCATTTTCTGATTTATAAACAGCTCATTTTGCGGAATTGTGACAATTTTCTCAGTTTTGACAAATATGTTTTGTTTTCGGACGGCTAATTCCACGAGGACTATTTTTTAAGCAACGTTCTCATTCGCACCTCAGTCGCAATCTGTCTAAAATACCTCCAAGGGACTTGATATAGAAAGCGGACAAGGCGCGCGGACAGGGCGCTGACAAGATAAAATGTATGGCGTCAAAGTAACGAAATATACTCAGCGCCGCATCCGCGCGGACAGACGTCATACATTTTCGTAACAGCGCCCTGTCCGCGCGCCCGGAACCCTTTGTGTATCAAGTTTAGGGACTTACCTATTTGCACTTTTTTCAGATGCGAATGCGATCGCTGCTTAAAAGGAGAACTGGCTATTGGTATTGGTACTCATTTCTTTATGCTTGCCAGTTCATTGCAAAACGTAGGTAGCTAACTTTGCTTTCAATGGAATTCGCCAGTAAATGCTGCCATTTGTCAAGTTCTGCTAAACTGGAAGTAACTAATAAGAACGAACTACTAAATTGGAGTTCCATTATAGTTCTAAGACGTCATATCGGCGCACTGTAATAGCTTCCAAGGTCACGGAAAATTACCTATTGGAATATTCATGCTGCAAGAAATCAATTCCATAATGAAAACAATTATAGCTGCATAAATTACTGGAAAAATACCCTTGAAATATGCAAATTTTACTGTTAATTTATAGTTGCCATTAGTTATTATGGTTAGTTATGAGTCGAATTGAATTAAATTGCATTTTGTGATACTCGTATTTTACGTGAAATATTATCAAATGAGGTTACCGACATAGCTCGAAGAATTAATCATAAGTGGCAGTGGGCTGGGCACACTGCTCGAAGACCAGATAGCCGATGGGGTCCAAATTTTCTGGAGTAGCGACCACGTACCGGATGGCGCATCGGTGGACCGATAACCTGGTGAAGGCCGCGGGAACCCACTGGATGCGAAATGAACAGGATCGGTCGTTGTGGTGACTCTTTCCCCCAATTGTCTATGTCCAGTAGTGGATGTCTTTCAGCTGTGATGATGATGATGATCAAACTGGTTAATCTTTTTAAGAAAACTAATCTTATTAACAGTTCCACTTAGCACTTTCTTTGATAGTTGATTAGTTTTAAGGTTTTCCGAAAATCCCTAAGAAAAGGAACCCTTACCTATAGGATCACTCGGGAGTATCCGGGTCTGTCCGTCTGTCACAGCCAATTTTCTCCGAATTAACTGAACCGATCCTGTTGCGTTACGTAAATAAATAAACTTTGAGTATGGGGGTCACTTTTGGAGGACAAACTAGAAAAAAAAATGTTTCTTAAACTGTATCGTGTGACATATCAAATTAATGGGTTTATTGTGAGGATTTTGATTATATTTTTTTCAAAATATTTTAAGAAACAGTTTTGAAGTTATTCAAGAAATTAGAAGTAGTTTCGGAGATAAGGGGGGCCCTTTTCTGAGCCTAAAATTTTGAAATAAAAATGGGTAATAGTTCTGTATTTATAGATTAGGTACAGGAAAATATATAAGTCCATAGTGTTAACATAACATGTTACAAGAACGAAATCCGCGCGGAACCCTTTGCATGCGACTCCGACTCGCACTTGGCCAGTTTTACAAAAAGATCTACTTTGCCGATCTCGTTGCCATGAGAGCGTTCTCTTCGCTATGGCTTAACGAGGTTAGGAAATACGTAGTAGTGGCTCAAGTAGGTAATTTGTAGCGACGCCCGGCACAGTACACATGATAGACTTTAGAAATCTTTATCTAGTCCAGAAACTGTATTTTCTATTTCTTATGATTTTAGTTCACGTTTTCCCCATTCTATCTGTATTTTTGTCTGTTTCTCACCTCTGTACGTCTTAGTAGCTGAACGGATTTTGATGAAACGTGGCACACAAGTAGACCATGTCTTGGAATCGGACAAAGGATACAGATCTCTGAAGTATTTGCCCTTGGGATAATTTTCGACTTTCACGCGGGCGAAGCCGCTGGCAGAACCTCATAGACTACTACTATGATATGTATTTAGTTGGATTTCGAAGAAAACACTGATCTTATAATGATTATTTATTAATCGTCGAAAATCGTTTGGCACTATTGATGACCATTTGTCTTCTGAAATGAAGAGCGTCTTTAACTCAAATGTCATTATCATTCGATATCCGTCAAAATGGTTGAGCTGAATGCTGCTGATACATACGCAACTAACCTAGCGCACTTCTGCCAAATGGGTTAGCTTAGCCAACGACGTGCGAGCCGAGCGAGCAAAGCGAGCGGTGCCGCGCCAACGGCCGGCGAGCGTCACTTTCCAGTTGTAGGTACTGCAGCTTTTTTTTTTTTTTTTTTTTTAGGATGGGAAATCATCAAATGACTTCTTCCACTCTGGGTGGGAGCGGAAGGGCGTGTCAGACTCTTACTGACTAAAACCCATCCGTGTTCCTTCTAAAGCCCTTTGCGTTCCAGGGCCGCGGTGACTCTTTCGAACAAATTCCGCAACCCTGGCAGGCTCTGGCCCTAGCGGGCCCCGTCTTCTATGCTGACATCTCTTTGAGGCGCGCGTGAAACACAACGCGCCATCGACCCGGGCCTGGTGGTGATCGGACAGCGAGCCACCCAACGCTCGCCGTCCGCAGGCCCGCGCCTACGGTGGCCGGGGATCGCCCTGCGACTCCCGACGCCCGGGGCGTCTTCTCCTGTTGCGGCGGTTGGGGCGAAGGCCTTGCCTTTCCCTCGCGCGGCCCGCCTCCTCCTTCGCTAGCATTACTGCTTCGCAGAAGGAGGTGACCGCTTCCCAAGCCTCCTCGCTCCGGACCATGGATTCAACCAGGGCCGGACGCGAGAGGTTGCCGCCGCCGATCGCCTCGACGAGGACACGGCGGTGCTCAGCCCAAGCAGGGCAGACCTCCACCGTATGCTCCACCGTGTCCTCCGGGCGATCCTCACAGTGCTGACACCCGGGCGTGTCCTCCCGCTTAATCCGAAACAGGTACCTCCCGAAACAGCCGTGTCCGGTAAGTACCTGCGTCAGGCGGAAGGTGAGGACGCCGTGGCGCCTCTCCAGCCACTCCTCAAAGAGGGGCCTTACCGCCGCAATAGTGGCGTGCCCAGCGCTGGGTCGCGATAGTCGCCGTCTCCATACCGCCATGGTATCCTGCCGGAGCTCCGTCCGCCGCGATGCAATTTGCCGCGGCAGCGGAGTTTCGCCCCGGCGAAGCGCCTCCACGCGCCACGCGTAAACGTGCGCGAGGGCTCTCGCCTCCAGATCCCATGGCGTTAATCCGGCAAGGAGGCTCGCCGCCTCGCCGGAGACCGTGCGGTATCCCCGGGCCAGCCGGATGGCCATGACCCTTTGGGATGCGTTGAGCTGGCGGGCAGGTCGCCCCTTCAACGTCAGTGCCCACACTGGGGCCCCATAAAGGGCCATGGACCGCACGATCCCCGCATAGAGCCTCCGGCAGGAGGCGTTTGGACCCCCTAGATTGGGCAGGAGCCGCTTGAAGGCAGCCCCGGCCCGTTCCAGTCTGGGAGCCAAACGTCGGAAGTGCTCCTCGAAGTTCCATCGGCTGTCGAGAACGAGCCCCAGGTACCTGATCGTCGACCCGACGCCGATGTGAACCCCTCCTACCGTTATTTGGGATCCCATTGGTGGCCTGTTCCGAGAACCATAAAAACACATGGCTTCGGACTTGTGCAGGGCCACCTCGAGACCCAGTTGCCGGATCCTCTCAACGACTGTCGCAACCCCGCGTGTCATCACTTCGGCCGCCGCCTGGTGCGACTTCCCCTGCGCCAAGACTAGCGTGTCGTCAGCGTAGCAGACTACGTTGACGCCGCTAGGGAGGTCGGCGCGTAGCACCCAGTCGTAGCCGATGTCCCACAGGAGCGGCCCCAGAACCGAACCCTGTGGAACACCGCACGACATCTCTCGCCGGTTCCATTCTCCCCGGTGACCGGGGTAGATGACGGAGGTACTGCAGCTACTAAGGGCACATAGCATAAGCACGATTGTAAGGTATTGCAACTTAATGTGTTAGTTTGGTCATCATCTGCCTAGCCTTTTCCCAACTATATTGGGGTCGGCTTCCAGTCAAACCGGATTCAGCTAAATACCAGTATTTTACGTTGACTATCGGCCTATCTGACCTTTACAACCCATTAGGTTGATGGGTAACAAGCAAGACTGGTGTCAGATTTTTCTGGCTTCTGACAATTCGTAACGACTGCCAAAGATCTACAAATTATAGCCGGGACCAACGGATTATGGTGATATTCGAGGCACATAGTCTCGGTATGTTGAGATGGTCACCATAGACCGACCTGAGGCTGTTATTATTTAGCTACGAGCTCCTCCTCCCCTAAATGTGTTAGTTTGGTAATAACAGATATTATATTTAGTGGGTGGATGTTTGACTGTGTTTCAATACAAATTTTCAGGTGATGATATTTTAGCCCTAAGAAACTTAAACCAACATATCAACTGGGAAAGTACCTATGTAATTATATTTAATGAGTTTTCCACAAAACTGTGTTTATAATTTGACGGTTACAATTTTGGGTAAGTTATTTTTGTTCGTCGATTTGTATCTTGAATAATATCTTTTAGCCGATTGCCGGGTATCCCTAACCATTAATTAATTAAATATTCACCCTCTTTTTACTCCCGTATCAAGGCTGTCGTTGCTAAGCATGGGCTTTAGGATACATCGCTAGTTAGTCGGAATATTCCATTGTAATTCATCATCTTAGCCCATGTTACTTGGCTCGGCTTAACACGTCTTTTTTCTTCTCACGCCCTGACATCCGTCACGTTATCACAAATTTTATTGCATTACCATTATTCCAGCTTCAAATTGTTGATGAAGTATCTTTCTCTTATTTCCTTATTTTGAAGTTCACGATGCTAAAATCAGGAAGCGTCATCCGCTGCTCAACATGGCTTCAGATTATAATTATTACTACAATATCCAGGAAATAAATATATAGATAAAATAATTTAGAGATAGAGACGCATCGGCGCCTTATTTTGGTGAATTTCTCGATACCACTAACTAGTTAATGCTACTTTCATCAACCTAAAGCTCTTAATTTCTGAAATAGAGATGTCACCTCAAAATGGCAGACGCCGTAAGATTGTAAAATATCGCGTGAATTTGTAAACTTTTTTTTTATAAGTAAGACGTGAGTAAGATGTATTGGAAACTATTGAATTTGGATGGGATTTACTGTATACAAAATGTATTTTTTTATAATATATTTATTTATTTATTTAACAGTTTATGTACACACATTTAACAAATAAATAAGAAGAAGGGAACAGAAAAATAGGTACAAAGGTGATGCTTATTTCTAAAGAAATCTCTTCCAGCATACCTGCGAAAGGAGAGTCGAATAAAAGAGATGTAGACATCGTGTGTAAAAGTTATGTTAACATAAAAAGACAAAAAAAACTTTAAATATAACATACTATAATAAATATGACTAAAATTAATATCATACTAATACATACTACTTAAATAATACTATAAGAATAATAATAATATTTACTTTAAATATGCAACTATGATGGTACCGAAAGGTAGTGTTCTTTCACTCTTCTTTTAAAATCTGGAAGAGTTTTGCATTCCCTAATGTCAGGCGGCAGTGCATTCCACAACCGTACCGCGTGCACAGTAAATGAATAGGAATAAAAATCGGTAGAGTGGGGAGGGGATTTAAGGAGATTTCTAAGATGCGACCTGCAAGGCGCATCAGAAGGACGGGAATAGGAGAAGCGTTCACGCAAATAGGAAGGCGTTTTAGGGTTGTGAAGGATGTTAAATAGCAAACACAATATCCGAGAGTTCCTGCGAAGTCGGATAGGGAGCCACTTGAGTACCTTGCGAAATCCTGAAACATGATCGTATTTTTTGAGGTTGAAAACAAAACGAATACAAATATTTTGCAAACGCTCAAGTTTATTTAAAAGCTCCTCGGTGGCATCCAAATAACAGGCATCAGCGTAGTCTATGATGGGCTGAATGAGAGTTTGGGCAAGGGAAATTTTGGTGTTCAAGGGCAAAAAGCTCTGGAGGCATTTTAGCGAGTGAAATGTGTAGTGCACCTTGCGACTGACTTCAGCGATATGGTTAGTCCACGATAAATAGGAGTCTATGATCACCCCCAGGTTTTTAGCCGACTTTGCGTATTCAATCTGAACACCATTCAACAAGAGTGGAGACAGCGCCGCAATATCCAGCCTGTTCCGCATATATCTGCCGCCGACAACCAAGGCCTGAGACTTCTTAGGGTTGATTTGCAGCCCAAAGGACCGCGACTACTCCCCAATTAACATCAGATCACGGTTCACGGCGGCTACAGCGGCTTCTGCATCTTGCCTCAGAAAGTGATGGTAAAGCTGCAGGTCGTCGGCATAGAGATGGAAGTTATATTGAGAAATTGTAACGGAATAATGATTTATTACAATCTTACGGAGTCTGCAATTTTCCGGTGACAGAGACAAAGATATTCCGAATAAACGTTCTACTTACTCGACGTGTGAAATCCAGATCGTGTCTCCCCACACGAGCTGAACGAACCGCAGCGATTGTCGAGCTCCGGAAACTACACAGCAACTACGATTCATTAATTCATAATATTGTTACATTCAGAAGCGAGTGTTACGATTGATTGATTTGACGTACGGCAGTTTTGGATACTTTGTTGTTATTGGATTTTAATTATGAGCTTTATTTTTAAATGGAAAGTTGACTCAGTAATAATGGCTACGTTGCTAGATAGTTTAATCTGTGATGTCCTACTAGTGGTATACTACTCCTCTCCTCTCCTTGCATCGTTTTCTCAATGCTGAGGGTTATGTCCACATTATGATTAGGTACATAACTTTCTCTTTGACAGCCTACTATCACAATTGTCGTGCTCCGGAAACTACAGTTATCGTTACAGCATGGTACGTTTTATTAATTCATTATATTATTATATTCAGAAGCGGTTTAATGATACGTACGACAGTTTTGGGTAGTTTGTTTTAAATGGACAGTCCATTTTTGAGTTTGTTTTGTACATGGATTGTGTTGTCGAAGTATCGTAAAATAATGGCGGCGTTGGTTGATTGTTTCTGTAATACTAATATTATGAATTAATTTGAAAGTCTGCGCACCCTTAGATGAGTGCTCATGTTTGGTTGTTTTTTTTTATATTTATTAATCAATCACGCCATGGCGGCTGAACGGATTGGAATACAATTTGGATCATAAGACGTAAACCATGGCCTGCATGAATTACGGAACTCTGGTATAATTTTCGTTTTTGACTCGAGCGAAACCGCCTACAAAGCGAGTATTTTACGAAAAGAAATCGTGCTGAACGTGCGTTTTGATACTTGATGCTTAGTAAGAAAAACTTCCTTGGACGGTTTTAATTGAAAAATAAAATTAAAAAATTTAGACACATTGTGCGTGTGTTTTGAATTCCCCTCGACGTTCCCCAAGAAACGCTTGAGGAAGTTTCAAACTCGCGTTTCGGTTAACCGACTAAGCCCTAAGGAAATAATACATAATTAAACAGACGCGTGGCTAATGCATTTTTCATTAGTTTATGACAACTTTGTTAACTGGTACAAAACAATGAGGGCATTAACCATTTACGAGCTCCAGTCTTTTGTTTTCAACGTAATTGTTGGCCGTTGTATTGTAAAACTGTGTGCTTGTGGCAGGATTTCCTAGCAACTGTTTGTTTTACCGGCCTTTTTGCTGTAAAACAAAGCCGATGTTACAAGGTTTATTTTATCTTCTGTTTTTTTTTTGCATGAGACTGATCTTAATTTAACTAGCCAGCAATTTTGACGTATGGCACAATGGTTGAGCGATTGACTGCAGCGCTGCGTGTCGCGTGTTCGATTCCCGCACGGAACAAATATTTGTATAGCCTACAGATAGTTGTTTCGGGTCTGGCTGTTTGTGTATGTGAGATTAAATGTTTGTAAACGCACCCACTATACAAGAGAAATTCCTAGTGTGGGGCAACGTTTAAAAAAAAAAATTGAGTCAGAAAACTGACTGTTCTTTTGGCAGTTTTGGTAAATGAGATGGGCGTCATGCCGTCATCATTTCAACCGAAAAACGTCCTTTGTTGCGCCATAGGCAGAACTTAAACGTCGTCACATTGATCGATGATGTTTTGCTACTCGCATCCAGCCTACTCCTGCGGCGGTATCAGGTCATTGGTCTACGTTGTGGCATTCAACGCTACTTTTTAAAAAAGGACTACTACTTCTTAGTAAAGGAAAATTTTCAATTAATTATTACAAATACTTTTTGTCATCATTCGATAAAAACATTAAGTACAACAATGTTCAATATCTAAAAATAAACGTCCCCATTTCTTCCCAGTGACGTGGTAAGGGAAGACTAAAGGATTTTCTTAGGTGACTGGGCACAGCGTTCTCTGATAATGTCACAAAGAGAAAAATGAAAAATGGTTCTGCTAGGGTTCAATGACTTTACGCGCAGTCAATTCGCTTAAAGACAAAATGGATGATCGCATACAACGCCCACTCGTTTCAAGGAAATTCGAAGGCAAGTTGAAATGGCGAAGATTATAGTGGAGTAGGAGAGAGGATTTTTCATTTCTTTTAGCAACGAAGAAACTTCTTAAATCAGTGAGTAGTGTTTAAGTAACCTTATGAAGTTATTTTAGTTTATATCCGTTTTACATGCTCAATTTTTTTGGGTACTTACATTTTTCTATCACGGAATCATGTCTATTCATCGACATGCCAAGATTATGACAAGAAAGTTTGTCGCTTTGAACGGTAGAACAATGCATTATTTCATAGTACAAAAAAAGGTCCTTATAATTATTGAAAAATGAAACGTGTTATTTCTTTTAACAACAAAATGCAGTGACTGGATTTGTTCAAAAAGCGTCTGTCGTGCGTCGAAATGGATGTGAGTAGAGAAAATTTTCGCTCAATGATTTAATTAATATCCCCTAAACCAAACATAATACTGTCCACTTTTGTACAAAAAAAGGTCCTTGTAATTATTGTAAATTAAATGTGTTATTTCTTTTTACAACAAACTGTAGTGACCAGATTTGTTCAAAAAGTGTCTGTCGTGCGTCGAAATGGATGTGACTAGAAAAAAAAATTCGCTCAACGATTTATTACGACTTTCGTTGCGGTCTTACTCTATAAAATGTTACGATAGACTTCAATTAGCATTTTATGACGAAGCCTTATCCCGTGCTACTGTTTACAACTGGTGTAATGAATTTAAACGTGGTCAAAGCAAACTCACTGGTGATTCGCGAAAAGGGCGTCCGTCTACGGCCACTACTGAACATAACGTGAGTGCTGTGTGGCTATTGATAAAAGCTGATAGAAGGGTGATATATCAACAGATTCGGGCAGCTTTAGGCATAGGGATGAGTCAAGTACAAAAAGTTTTACATGAACATTATGGCGTCAGAACGCTTTTTACTAGATGGAAACCTCATAATTTGACGGAAGATAAAAAACGCCGTCGTTTGAAGGTGTGCCGCTCAATGCTTGAAAAGTATGACGAAGGTTACTCGAATGGTCAAAGCTGGATATATTGTTACGAACCTGAAAACAAAAAGACAATCTGCGCAATGGATGTTTCCAACAGAAAATTTGCCGACAAAAGGAAAGAAAGGCAGAAGTCAAAGGAAAAAGATGATCGCCTTATTCTTTGGACGGACGGGTTTTTTGCAACAATTATCCTAGAAGATAAAAGGACTGTTACTGCAGATTGGTATATCAGTCATTGTTTACCAGTTGTCTTGGAAAATGTTAGACGGCAGGATCTCTTCTACCACGCCAACGCTCCAGCTCACTCCGCCAGACGGACTATCGAATATTTGTCTATCGAGGGTCTGGAGTTAGTAAGTCATCCCCTCCTTACAGTCCCAACCTGGCATCTTGTGACTTTTATTCATTTCGAAAAAAAAAAGACAAACTTAGAGGAATTCGCATTATGAACCCTGAAGATGGCAGCGTTTGAAAAAGGCGTGGATGGGATTCCTAAAGAAGAGTGAGCCCACTGCTTCAGTCAATGGTTCCATCGCATGCGACGATGCTTAGAAAGGAACGGATACTGCTTCGAAAGGCAATAAAAATATTAACAGGCACCATTCCGTTTTTTATTTTCTAACAACTTCCAGTGTGACCCACGTATAATAAATCATTTGTGGTTCAAATAAAAAACGTTGGATGTCCTTGTGGCTATATCAGATTGATATGAGTGACTTTTGCCTAGAACATGATGAAGATGTTTTCTAAATCATCTTAAAAGCCGAAAATCTTAACGAGAAAAATGTTGTAAATAAAAAATATATTTGAAAAGTGATTACGATCCCAAAAAGAAAAGTTGCCATCTCATATAAAAGCCACTTTAAAAGTAAGTACAGATAAATAGTATCTAAACAGGACTAAGAAATTTAATTTCCTTTTTGTGTCCCTGAAAGTTCCTACCTGCTTGACAATGACAATCGTATCAAAGCGAATTTTAAAACAAAAATGATGGAAAAGAAATAAAAAGTTTTAGAAATTACGCATTTCCGAGATAAAGCCTGCTTCACATAAATAAAGAATGGTTTGCTATATAGAACCTTTATGTTGGTACCTTTTGTTCCGGGATTTAATATGTTAGGAGTCGTGCGTGTGATAAAATATTCACGAATGTGCTCGGTCAATGAATTATCAGGCAGGATGCGTTCCATGTGTGAGCATAAAGAATACAGGGTGACTTTCAATATATTGGCAATCTTTTAGGGGTGGAAGTACTCATATTATGAACAACTTTTATTGTAGGATCAACTTTGTAAAACGAAAGAAAAACACAACAGATGTTTGGTTCAATTTCGTCCGTGATGCGACAAAATGTAGGGACAGCGATTTTTTTTCTTTTTTCACGATTTTCTGTATGTTCCCATAGTAAAAGTTGTTCACATTCATGCGTATGTCCTTTCGCCCCTAGAAAGCTCAGGTAACATTATGCTAAGGAATTAAAATTACCACCTATAACAATATCCTCAGGAACGTGGCTGCAAAGCTTATTAATTCTTCAGTTACTTAAACAAAGTCTTACCTAAGTAGTTTAAGTAATTAGTTATTTGAGTACCTGGTATCCTTGATATGGCGAGCTTCTGATTATACTAATCTACTTATAGGTAACGTCACTGACCTTTAAAAAGTTATAAAAGTCAAATATTTGTTTGATTTATTTGAAGTTGGAATGTGAAAGGTCACCGTGGTCTGCTTGTCGGGAAACTTCCAGGATCGATTGTTGGTAGTTAGGAACTCGTTTTTTTGGTAGATTTTGTTTTGAAACTGGTGACTAGTCCACGTGATGCGTTGTGACATTTACTAATTGATTGATTTCACCCACGTACCTCCTTATTTTGACTTGTCAATGGCGTTATGAATCCGTTGTGGGAAAGAGATAGTGTTATTCGGTTTGTATTGTTCTGTCTCTCACTCACAGCGGCAGGAATATGCTACGTCATTCCACTTGGACATGCCCTTAAATGACTGCTTCAAAAATATTCATGGAGCGGCTATGCTTGGAGTTTCTTTGTATGATCTTATCAGGAATAAAGAGATCTGCAGGAACATCAACTTAATTGCCAAATCCAAGAGGCAGTGGGCTGGGCTTATGAATCAAAAAACAAATGGTCAATGAGCTGAACAAGTCTGAAATGACGACCGGCTAGCGGCTACCGGAAGACAAACCGTTGGAAGGCCTCCCACAAAGTGGACCGATGACCTAGTATCTAAGGGCCGCGAGAGTTCACTGGATGTGAAAAGCGCAGGACCGGTCGATGTTACGATGCTTGAGGGACGCTTATATCCAGCAGTGGACATCTTTTGGCTGAATAATAAGGTATACATAGTTAACTTTTTTTTTTTTTTTAAGGATGGGAAATCATCAAATGACTTCTTCCGCTCTGGGTGGAGCAGAAGGGCGTGTCAGACTCTTACTAACTAAAACCCATCCGTGTTCCTTCTAAAGCCCTTTACGTTCCAGGGCCGCGGTGACTCTTTCGAACAAATTCCGCAACCCTGACCAATTCGGCAGGCTCTGGCCCTAGCGGGCCCCGTCTTCTATGCTGAACACATAGTTAACTTAAGATATGATGTATGATGATTCTTCCTCGGAAAATAATGTAGCCCATTAAGCTTCACTACGACTTACAAAACAAAGATTCCTTGTTCCTCGTTTTAATTCCATATTTCTAAACCTATTATTTTATGTACTAAATGCTTATCACTCTATAATGAGTGATGCCTAAATAGTTTCACAAATTGGCGCGAATTTTAATGAAAACATCAGTTCATAATGTGCTCGATTATTGTATCTATCTTAAATTAAAACAAAGCAGTTGACATAATTATGCTAACACAGTGATTAGTTAACATAATAATGAAGTTGATATAATGGTCGCTTTACGAGTTGACAGGGGTGACACGTAAAATTAATTACTTATGGTTTGAATGCGACAAATTAATATAGCGGCTATTGTGTAGTTGATATACGTAGTTGTAATTGGTTTTACAATGGCTAAACTATCTCGATCAAAAGTCTAGTTGGTATACAGGGCTTTGCCTTATCAAGTGTTGTACTAGGTGCCTAATTTTTTGTTGTTGGCAATCTTTCAGTACAAAAAAACTTTTTTACAAAAAAATGCAACCGACTTCCACATAACAAAACACAAGTATAAAATAACTTTAATTTTGGAATCGGGGTTTTTGGTTGTTGCTTCGTATTTTAAGACCTCGGACCTCGACTTCGGAAATTAAAGTTTTTAACTTTCCCACATCTAACTGAAAAGTATTTTGCTTTCATGTAAAGCAAAAAACGCAATTTTGTTGACATAATTTTTCCAGCTATTTTGATTTAAAAACTAAACCACTGAACCGATTTTGATGAAATTTCTATTTAACCAAAAAATGATTTTTCAAATCGGTTCACAAATCACAGTTTTGAGGTAGGTAACAAACACACAAAAAGAAAAAAAAAACATACATCCTAATTGAGAATCTCCTTTTTTTGAAGTCGGTTAAAAAGAAAGTATGTATTTTCATTATTATGGTTTTAATAGTTTTGTTCATGGCTTCACATAATCTTCTTCTATTGTTCACACACGCAATTGTCTACATTTCTTTTTCATGACTCCTTACGCAGGGTTGCTGGAAGAAATTTCTTTGGAAGTAGATTTACTTACTACTCATGTTTATAATGTTATATCTGTAACTCTGTGTGTTGATAAATAATACAATAAATAAATAAGACGGTGAAAGCACGTATGCATATAAACAATTCTAAGTATTGCATGTCCTGTGCCTCTTGTAGAAGTAAAAATGCAGAATTGCGTCAAAGCTCTACGGAAATTTGTTCTGAGCATAAGAATATTATAACTAGAAGAAACATGACTACGGTTGTCACACTGTCGCATTGTTTGTGGAAGCCTTTATACTAAACTTCGGGCAAAATATATTCAAAGGATTACCCACCTGACATGATCCAACGCAGGACAGTAAATGGTATCGCTCTAGGATATAATCTAAATGTGCTGTCACTAAAACCAATTTTCGCGATTTCAATTTCCTCTACCCTATCTGTTACGTAATACCTAAAAAGGGCGCCATCCCTTTTGTAACAGATTTATCTATCGTTTGATATAGATAGGCCGTAGCCACTGATTTACAATATAAAGGCAGAAGTTACATAAAATCCCAATATCTCTTGTACTTCCGAATGCCCTCTAAAAGTCAATCTTACGTCAGGTGAAGTTGTGTCCGCCCACACTCCAAAAAGTACTGAAACCGAACACGAGGCTCGAGATTACGTAAAATGGTGATAGATTCCGAACGATCCCCTCGAGGCTGTTTGAGGTTTCTTATGAAGAAGTATTGACTCGCCGGCGAACTCTGTTTAAGTGGCTCATTTACAGAAAAAGGTTTGTAGAATTAAGGTTCAGAACACAGCATGTTTAAAACATGTGGAATCTTGAAAAGGATATGAATAAAAATACGGTGGGTTATGTTTTAATGTGTCTCAGGAATCCGTTGGATGCGAGACGTACAGGACGGGATGATATGGCAACATTTGAGGGCCTACATATGTCCAGCAGTTGTCTTTCGGCTGAAATGATAATGTAATGACGTTTCTCGTCTCAGCCTAAGAGTTTTTGCCGTAAAAACATCGGTTGATTCGCCGTGTATAGGCACGGTAATACTGCTCGTATTGTATGGATTATTATAGAAGTTTGTTGTCATATAGCGAATATATCTACGACGAGGCGGAGTTACCATAGCCGAGGAGAAAAATTGGCAAAAAAGCGGACATTTTCATAGCGAAAAGACGTGTGTGAACAACAGGCCTAACACATGGTAAAAGTGATGGTAGTGTAACGAGTTTGGCTTCTAAGAAAACGTACGAAGAAAAAAAAATGTCGCCACATAAAAAGAACTCAATAAGCATTCCGTTCACGAATGAGGGGTTGGGACGAGTGGCTCCGGGAGTCAGAATTAAGTGTGATTTATTACTTTTATGAGCCAGTGTAGCCTCGAACCGCCTTATTTGCGTGAGTGAGCGATCTACTTTTACGATGGCTAGTTCTGACTGATGTTATTCTTCACTGTCATTCGTTAATCATTCAAATGAGCAAGATGTGATCAGCAAACTCAGCAAGATGAAAGTTCAGGATGAATCAAAGGATTTAATCTTAAAATTATAAAAAAAATGAAAATCCAATTCGTGACTTCAAAATATTGCAAGACGACTCTAGTGCTGATACTAATAGTATCCTAAACTATTATTCACAAAGAGCAGTAAGCGACACATAAATCTTATTTAAAATTCAGTCTTAATTTGCACTGATATAAGCTGAAATTGTATTCCATCATCGAAAATGTTTTGTTATCATGGATCTGGGCGGCCATCAAGCCCTCCTCAAGTATAATCACGGGCACGCAACCTCGGCTCACTTTTCACTTATTTACTTATCTTCAAACTTTTACAGACTGAATAGAATTATGGGTACGTAAACATTAAAAGATTGGAGGCTCTTAAAGGAAAACGTTCGAACAAAAAATCTCAATTTAGGCTTAAGGAGCACAAACAGTTTCGACCTAGTTCCACTTTATTTGTAAATCCAATGAATTAATGTATTTGGTTTGTTTGGTGGATAGTCGTAGTAATTGAAGGTAGCTAATAGTGAAAATATTATGCCCATCTCAGAAAAAAATACACGTAGGTGTATCAATCAGGATTTTGATATTGTCATTTAAACAGGAATAAAGCTCTGTTTTTCCTGCAGTCTCTCTAACAAATTCATTCAATATTACAGTTTCCTGAAGTTGGCAAAGATATTTATTTTCTTATTTGTGTATAGAACGGGTCGTAGGTGTATAAATTTGATCTCGGCGAGGTATCAATTCAATTGTAGGTGTTTCAATTTATTTGGTCTCTTACAAAGGTGATGTTATTTGATACTTATCAAAAACACGTGTCTACGAAGTTTGTATGAAGGCAGTATGTAGGTAGGTAGCTATATAATTCCATTATATACCCGGGTACAACGGTTGCTGTCTTTTGCTTTTGAAAACTTTTAAAGGTTAAATTCGAATAGTTTTCATTGAAAGAAACTCGACGCACATGTGAGAAATAAACTTGAACAGCCAGTACCCCGAGAACGTACATTCTTTAATCAGTTACTTTCCATTTTAATATATATTTTGTTTACAGTATAAAATCGCAATAGCTTGACAAAAGGAATATACAATCTCACATAAAATTGTTTATCGGTTTACACGAATATCATGTTTTTCATCAATCACATTCGCACTAATTGTTTCACGAATTTATCTTTTGAATTTAAAAATAATACAAACAGTCGTACAGGTTGCATTTTAAATTAATAAACTCGCGAATATTTTTGCATGGCAAGCTCCGTGCTCCGTATGGGGGTAAATACGTTTACAGTGTAATCGTTTATATTTTTTCAAAGTCCATTCGTTTCGACTGAACATGAATTAAATTTTCCGAAGTGGAAAAGCGAACATGTGCCTTATTCAGTGCTTTGTTCGAAAAGTAACACAGTTATAAGTTTGGCAACGTTGTTCAGCTTTAACAACTTGTAAACGTTTGCTGCTAAACATTGGAAAACTCGGAAGTTTGGCGTAGTTCATAAGGCTCATAGGAAATAGTCCTAAATAAGAGAGGAGAGAAGGAACGCTTCACTTGCTGGTCACGGTTTGGCAAGTTCATACATCTAATAGACCAAGTTTTCACAAAGTTCTCGTTTTGTCTATGTATGAATGTATCTGTGGTATCCAAAATTAGGTCTGAAATAGTTAAATTACGACAAATCACATTAGCTTCCTTTTTCTTTGTGTTGGGTGACCCACACTGCGTTCTGCCCAGAGTATCCCCTCTGTCTGGGGAGAATGGAGTGTTACTCGTATGTCGGACTTCGGTTATTTGTGAACCAGTCACAAATAACAATGTAGTGGTTATAAAACTTCATTTGTAAGGTTTATCCCGTTGGGCACGTCACTATTGCGGCGGTAAGGCCCCTCTTTGAGGAGTGGCTGGAGAGGCGCCACGGCGTCCTCACCTTCCGCCTGACGCAGGTACTTACCGGACACGGCTGTTTCGGGAGGTACCTGTTTCGGATTAAGCGGGAGGACACGCCCGGGTGTCAGCACTGTGAGGATCGCCCGGAGGACACGGTGGAGCATACGGTGGAGGTCTGCCCTGCTTGGGCTGAGCACCGCCGTGTCCTCGTCGAGGCGATCGGCGGCGGCAACCTCTCGCGTCCGGCCCTGGTTGAATCCATGGTCCGGAGCGAGGAGGCTTGGGAAGCGGTCACCTCCTTCTGCGAAGCAGTAATGCTAGCGAAGGAGGAGGCGGGCCGCGCGAGGGAAAGGCAAGGCCTTCGCCCCAACCGCCGC